>BSBK01004534.1:0-306110 GCA_027943335.1 Chamaecyparis obtusa
ATATATATATATATATATAGATATATATACATGTGTATATATATACATGTATATATATACATATGTATATATATACATGTATATATGTATATATATATATATGTATATATATATATACATGTATATATATATATATATATCTATATATATATATATACATGTATATATATATATATTTACATGTATATATATATATATACATGTATATATATATATATATACATGTATATATATATATATACATGTATATATATATATATACATGTATATATATATATATATATATATATATATATACATGTGTGTATATATATATATATATGTACGTATATATTTGAATACTTTTTGCATTCTCCCACAAAAAATTGGTATGGTGCTGAAAACGTAATTTTCAAATAGTAACACTGTTTTCATAGACCATAATTTTTTTTGTAAAATAGATATGAATGCAATTCTTTCGAATTTAGTTTTGTAACATCCATATAGAGGGTATGACATTGGTTTGACGAGATTATCACTATTATTGCATATTTTATTAATGTTTGAAGTTGACTAAATCATAATTTTGATGCACCTTGACTACATAGCTTATAACTTATTGTGTATTTATCGCATTTTAATTTTTTTTTTTAATAGAAAGTAGTCTTGAATATGGAGGGCACTGTTATTTTTCAATTTTGTTTTTCTTTTTTTACTATTTTTCATTGAACATCAAACTCAGAGGTTTATATTTGATAAAAAAACCCACATTTGTTTAACGTAAAAAACCATACACATAATCAATTTAAAAATAGTCAAATATTTAATCGGTAGTAAGCTAGTTTTGAGTACTTGTATGCAAAAGGATGTCTTCTTATTCTTCCATTTGATCAATGCACTAGAGGCCCGAAGCCATGAAATTCTCAGAAATTCTTCAAAACTTGCAACCATGGCCTAAACCAAGCACTTTCGATCAAAACTTTTGACTTTTGATCGAAAGTACTTTGCCAAAAATTGCAAATTCTAGCCATTACTAAACTAGTTTCGATCGAAAGTCAATTACTAAACTACTTTCGATAGAAAGTCATTACTAAACTATTTACGCCAAAAAAACTTAATTTAGGACTTTCAATCAAAAGTTAAGTATTGAGGACTTTCGATCGAAAGTCCTTTATTTATTTTCTATTGAAAGTAACAAAAGACTTTCGATCGAAAGTATCTTGCATAAGAACTTTAGATCATAAGTTTTGTACTTATGATCGAAAGTATGTCTTTGTTTCTATCGAAAGTGATTAAGGTGTTTTGTGCCGAATTCTCTTTTCGGTCTGAATTCATTCCTCTAAAAAAGTGTAACCCACTATTGTGGGTTCACCCATGTCCTGTTGCAAGATTTGTAGTTGTATATGTGAAATCTTATGCTAGATATTGTGCAAGTCTTTTTGTATTTTATATGCAAAGATTTGATTTCTTGAGATTTCTTTTTTAAGTTGTATTGTTTTTAAGGGAGTTCTCAAGGCCATACTCACCCTTGGGAGGGAAGAGTAGCCTTTGGGGTGAAGGGATTAATGGGACAATCATGGGTGTAGAGTCTCTCCTTGGAAAGGAGAAGGAAGAAAACATGCAAGTATGGGCTCCATGTAGCCATTTCTTTTCGTACATATTGGGGGTCATAAGGGATTTGTATGGTTTGTAGCCTTGGGGGTCATAAGGAGTTTTGTTGGGTTTGTGAGATTTTGGTAAGATGTGTGATGATAAAGCCAAGTGTAGGCTTGTTTCTTATTATGAGATGTGCTTTCTCCCCTTGGTACTTAGTCCACCTTCACCCCATGTTTCTGAGTCAATTTGAGACTCATTGTTCATAGCCTTGGTTAGGATTTTTAATGTGCTTATTGTGCCATTATTTTTCTTGGTTTGCATGAATGTGTATCCTTGTCTATGTGATGGTTCCCCAAGCTCGGGGGTGGCTTCTTGGTAGCCTAGGTTGGGAGGTGAGCACTCTGTGGCCTATATATTTTATTGTAGGATTGGAATCCATTGAAGACTTCATGTTTGAAGTTGTATTCTTGAAGAGAGAGGATGATCATTGTACTTTCTTTCTATGTAAAGTGCAGTAGCTATCTCATGTAGAAAAGAGTCCTATTGAGATCTTCAATTTTAATATTTCTAATAATGTTAGTTGAGATAGTTCTTGAAATAAATGAATATGATAGGTGGTAATGCAATGAAAGAGTTGTTGTTTTAAAATGTATTATGTTCTTACTTTGATAGTATTTCAAGGCATCCATTTGCAATAATGTATTTAGTTCTCTTGAGCAAAGAAAGAAAGGTCTTAAATCCTCTTTGGAGTAGTTATGTGAAGATGTTGTTTATTCTCTCAATGATAATTATATTGGCATTCATATTGAAAACTATTAAGGAGAAGAGTTATTGTAATTCCTCATAGTTTCATTTTATTGATTTCTTTTGAATAATAATGTTAGTGATAAGAAAGGAGTGACTCTCTCTCTCTCTCTCTCTCTCTCTCTCTCTCTCTCTCTCTCTCTCTCTCTCACACACACACACACACACACACACACACACACACACACACACACACACACACACACACAATGCAAGATTTCTTGATATTTTGATATTAGTATCTTAGTTGAGAAACAATAGAATTTAATAAAATTGACAACTTAGTTATGTAAATTGTTAATCTTTGATCATTTAGTCATTTCTATAGAAACTAGAGTGTTAGAATTAAATCAATAAAAAGATCTAGCTCTATCACCTTTAGTAAAATGAGACAAACGAACTATAAACTATGTGTGAAGAAAGAGAAAATAAAAGAGAGAAGAAAGATGTAAAAAAAGTGAAAAACATAAAAAAGGAAGAAATAGAGACCTACATGTCTCTAGAAAATATATGGGAAAAATTCCCATACATTTTCCAATAACACAGTTATTAATTTATTATTTATTCTCCCACTTGCTTCAAAGAAAAGAGATATAATAATGCTATATTAAAATATGTATTTATTACATTTTCTTATCATAGGACCTGGGTTGAGGGTGGGACCCACCTGGGTCGTCACCAAAGAAACCTCAAAAGGCTCCTTTCAAAAAAATAAAATATAAAAAAAAGGGGCCCATAGAAAGTTAAATTTAATATTATAAAATAAAAATGGTTAAAAGAAATTACTTCACTCACCTTTTTAAAGTTTCATTTGTTTTGAATTGTTTTTTTAAATTAATAATTCTAAAAAAAAAATCTAAAAAATAATAATATTTGGGGGGGGGGGAGCGGGGGCCCACACCCCACCTCCTTTGGCTTTTGGAGGCCGCAGGTTCCTCCCAGCAGGTACCCCGCCTATCGTAGCAGGACGGGCCCTGAGAAGGTAGGTACTGCTTGCTATGGTAGGGCGGGCCCTGCCATGTGGGGTATGGTGTAGTCCTTCAGGACTTTTAATAAGATAGGGTCGAAGCCCGTATAACTAATTTAATTTTTTTTTTTATTAAATTTTAGTTTATATATATAAATTTTTAATTATATTAATTAATAAATATTATTAATTAATACTTATTTCATTTTTATTATTTTTTATTAATAATTATATTAATTAATAACTATTATTAATGAATATGATTATTGTTTATTACTTATTTTATTGTATTTATTAATTAATAGTTATATTAATTAATATAATTATTAATTAATACTTAGTTGATATTTCTTTTTGTTTATTTAAAATTATTAATAATTTTTTTTAATTTAATTTTGATATTACGAAGGTGTTATTAGTATGTGTAAATAATGAGGATTTTAGTTAATAATATTTTAGTAAATTTTATTTAATTTATTTTAAATTAAATGTAATTTAATATTATGTTAATAAACTGGATTAATTATTATTCAGTTGATTATATTCATTTTAATATATGACTTTAGTGACTCAATTTATTTGTATTGTGGGCATTAGGCTGAAATAAATGTTATAGTAACACTAAAATTCTTTTATGAATTGGCTATTAAATTGCAATGATTTTCCTAGTTAGGATTAATTTTGGTTCTAAATTCGATCTCTGTGTTATATTCACGTGGCAAAATTAGTAAAATTAGTTAACCTTGAATATGTAATTTAATCTATTACGAATTATTTTTACTTGATCAAGTAGATTTAATCATCTAACATTTAAAATTGATCCTTCTATATATGAAAGTCATACTAGGACTTATAGCATCCTGATGTTATTTTGAACCCTCTATGTAACCAAGTAAACATCACTGAATGTAAATTGAGATCCGTACATTCAAACTCTTTCACAAAATTTTTTTTATGCAACACTCAGGTGGCCAATAGAGCTAAAGTTTTTAACCCATTTATTTAGGAATATTTAAATTGAATGTTAAAATCATCCATGGATTTAATCTGCGTATATATAAAAACATGAAAATTTACAATTAACATCTAAGTTAAATTTTACCTTACAAAGAAAGACTTATAATTAATTACAACATTTTTAAAAAATTATACACACACACACACACACACACACACACACACACACACACACACAGATTCTTGTTTTAGTTTTGTCTACGTTTACATTTTTGTTTTCTACCAAGGATTTCTTATTTTAGTTATGTCTTGGTTTATGTTTCTATTTTCTACTTAGGGTTTCATATTTGAATTGTGTCTAGGTTTACATTTTTGTTTTCTAGGTAGGGTTAAACTAAGTTTTAATAATTTTTTTTAGTTTTTCAGTTGAGTACGATAATTTAAAAAGTAAATTAAAACTAAAAATAACTAAATGAAATATAAATACAATTATTTAAATTGTAAATTAGAAAAAAAAGTTTAAACTAAACAATTACTCGTTTAACTAGTTAAAAAATAACATTAAACTATAATTTATAATTAATTTTTTTTAAAAATAAAGGAAAATAATAAAAAACAATATTACGTACTTGGAATCAGGAGAAAAATAGCTGAGGGGGTTGGTAGTACCTGTGGAAATGGGAAGTTGTACTTCAATAACCGTGATCTCATTTACCAAGTTGTGAAAATGACTTGGAAAATGGTTTTTAAAAAAACACATTTACAGAAAAGGCACTTGATTTTTAAAAATCAGGTGCCTATTTCACTGTGGGCACCCAATGAAAAATGGTTACCCAATATTTAAATGGGTGCCCCTTTCTTGTGCCAAAATTTTTTGGCCACACACATTCACAAAATAGGCACCTAACTTTCAATATTTACCTATTTTTTTAATCTATGTAACATTCCTTTTACCGATTGGTTGTAGGTTCAAATCCTATTTGAGGAGAGTTCTCTTCAACACTTGGTTTGGCTCCAAATTATGAATAAGATATTGTAGATTAGACTATAAAAAGAGGGAAAAAACTACCTGATTTGTAGAGTTGAATTGGAGTAAGCCTCTCTTCGCTTTGACACATTTTTTTTCAACTATCACTCCAATTTGTACCCTAATAATTTATGGGTTTAAAAGAGGTAACAAAATTTTTATGATTTAGACAAATTACACATACAAATAACAATTTAGTATCAGTTATATTTTAACAAAACACTCATAAGTTTGATGCTATACTAACTTGATTTTACACATATAATTATATATACACTACATTGTTAACACATAATAATTGTGCAAACTTTCCAATTCTCTATTTAAAATATTTTTATGGGCTTTGAATGTTATTGAAAATGATCAAAATCAACATTTCTCAAGAAAATTGCATAAAGGTTCCAAGAGCACCAACCTATCAAAATAATTTTAAAAAATTGTAACTCGAGAAGTGTACATATTTTCATAGGATGAAATTGTAATTAAATAACACCACTATTGTCATGTGAACTAGAAATATAATAAACTTCATGGAACAATGTGCAATGATAACTATAGATAATGTTTTTATGACAATCCAATTTAGTTTTTAAGGTCTATTTCTAATGCGTTTAATTTTAAGTGATTCAAATTTGTGATTAAAATGTTGAGATTAAAATAATGAACAAATTTCTATCAACCATCAAGATTATTAAAAATAATTCATCAAGTGTAGAGTTGTCAAGACTGGTACCATATGAATAAATACTATTGCATTTCTCAAATTTTATTGTATTTATGGGTCAAAATAGAAGTTCTAAAGAACAAATGAAAATCAAACATATTATCGTACTTAAATTGTGACTATCAAAGAAATCATCTTTATGAAAGGAGTAAACTTTTCAAACAACATATTCTTATTTTAACTCTATAAAAATCTATTAAAAATAATATGCTATAATATTCTCATATTAAATTTAAAAACCCAAATGAAAAGAAATTAAAAAAAAAAATTAATTGTAAATACTACCATTCCTAAGAAAATGTTAAGTGTTAAAAAAAATTAAGATCATATATATGATTTTTATATACAAGGCTATGGATATAAAGTTTGTTTTTGATAGGTAAAAGCAGCAAGAGGGTGTTGACCTATGGTACAGAAGGACTAGAAGCACATTAACGATGTATTAATAACACTAGTTAGAGAATTTCATCAGTAGTTTCTTAGCAGAAAAGCCAAAGTCTAATCTTCCTCAATCAAAAACAAATAAAATAGTTCTTTTCAAAAAAATCAAACTAGAGTATCTTAAGCAAAAACTAGCAATCAAAATAACAGTATGGTGCCACGCAGGGCTAGACCAAGAACTAGACAAATTGTTCTTAAAAAAGGAAAGCATCATACAAAAAATAGGGCTAACATGCCCAATCAAAAAAAAAGACCTCATGACAGCATCAGAAGCTAATATCTCCTACCCAGATATTTGGACATCAAGTTAGTAGCTCACTCCTCCTACAGGAATAGGAAAAGCTCTTTGTTGTCTTCATCAACCTCCAGTTTTCCACCCACCAACTTTTCCTGCACATTGTAAAGGGTCACAACCGACATACACATGACCTTAAGAGAAAACTTGTTAGTATCCATGATGCGGTTTTTGATGTCCTACATGTCTTGTTTGATGTCTAATATCTCATTGTCTAGTTCTGAGAACTTCATCTTAAGGGAGACCTTAAGCCTATCATTACCATTCAGAGACATACGGTTGTGCTCAGTAGTGGGGGACTTGGTTTTCTGATCATGGGGGTAGGCTAGGGGTGGGGTCGTGCTTTAGAGAATGTCTCTAGTTGGCTGGGGGTTCAGGGGGGAGTAGTGCTAGTCTTGTGCGAGCTCAAGAGGTCATCAGAAGAGCCCTCAATTGACTCAGTGGAATGGTAATCATTTTTCAAAGGGGACTTCTCCTTCAAGTCTATTTCCCTGATTCTATTTTTGCATCTCTCCTTAGCAATTCTATTTGAACGGCGAACAAAGCCCCCCAAATCCACCTCTAACTTGACCTGGCTATCCAAAATCCTCTATTTCTTGGGCTTCCTTTCGGTCTTAGGGGTACTATCCAACTCCCTCATATATTTAGCATCTAAGGACTCAGAGACATGGGATTCTTCAAGGTTCTCCAACTCTTTAAAAGGGTTTTTCATGGATCTTTTGTAGCTTTTATAACCTTCTTTAGGGATAAGGTCCGTTTCTAGGATTTTCTAGAGAGAGGTGGATTGGGTGGGATTGTCGGTTTTGAAAGGAGAATCCTTGTGGGTGACCTCTTAGATAATAGGGGGAGCTTGGGGCAGAGGGAAAATGGCCTTATGGAAGTTATAAAGACAAAGTAGGAGGCCTTGGTGGAGAATAGGGATCGGCTTTTCAGGGTTTTCCCTAATATCCAGAATATTACTTTCAATAGAATGAAGGAGGTAAAAGGGAATGGATATGAGATCCTTATTCCTAATATGATTGAGGAAAGCTAAATGGTAATAGTAGAATAGTGTAAATTTACCTTCTAGGGTGAAATGCTTGATAATAATGAAGCACAGCTTGGGACAGAACTCCGAGAGCTCCTCGTGATTGAAGCCTCTAGATTTCTTCATAGGAATCTCCCCTACCTTGAAGAATTGGTTGAGGCTGGTTAGGTCTGGCGTCGTACTGGTATTTTTATATTTTCTTCCCTCCAGTGAGAGCCCCATCACCTTAGCAATAGCTTCTTCATTAATCTGGAAGTGAATACCTCCAATAGAAACTTTCCTATTGTTCTAGGAAGACACAAGCTACTTGTATAATTTCTCATCATGCCCTCCCTTCATACGCTCCATGAAACCCCAGTTACAACTTTTCTTATAGTAGCGGGTCACTAGAGGGTGGAAATTGAATGCCTCATCAATCTTATCAGGTTCAATGCGTAAAGTATTTCCTCCCATGTTGATAATCTCCTTATCTTGCACCATATTTTCTTGAGAATTACAGGGTCGAGCTTTGTGAAATAGAGCATAAAACTGGTTGTTTTGAGTTAACCATTTAAAGGGGAAAATATACTCAAAATGCATGCCTTGGGTGGTTTTTTGGGAGTCAGGCTCCATACGGTGATATCCATGAGATCTCTAGGCATAATAATTAGTAGTTACACCAGAGCTACACTTAGTGTCCTTGTTAACTGAAAAAACCTATTGATGTGGAAAACTATCTTTCCACATGTATTCACACAAAAGGAAATTATCATCTTACTCATAATCACAAAGATCATCATCTTACAATGATGCATAATCAAGGTAGGGTCTTTAGCAAAATTGAAAGCTTGGCACATTTTAAGCATTAACGACATCATTTTTCTCCCACCCGATCAGCTGCTAGGTTTCCCAAGGTAGCTCACTAATCTCAACCCAACTTCTTACCTAGTTTGCTTAAGACCAATAGCATCCATCAAATCTACCACCACATTTCCCTCTTTGTAAGTGTGGGAAATAGTCCTGCATTGGAGATTGTTAAGAAGCTCACATATTTCAAGAATAATGGTGTTGACATGCCAGCCCGCATTAGCACTACTTTTGATAGCCTCCACTAGCACTTTGGAATCCCCCTCAATTTCTAGTAGTTTGGTATTCATTTGGATGGAAAATTTAATCCCCCATAAGAGAGCCATGCCCTTAGCTTGATTGACAGTGCATTTCTTAAGTGGCCCTGCATAAGCCAAGAGGCAAGTGCCATTTTGGTCTCTTAGCACACCTCCCCCACCCTAGGAGAGATTATTAGCCACACCATTAAAATTTAATTTGGTCCAGCCTCTTTGCGGGGCAACCCATTGGGTAGCCTTCCTAGCCCTCAACTTGGAGTTGTCAAACTTTGAAAAACTTATCAGCAGATTCCAAGTATCAACAATTTTGATTTCCTAGGATGAGGGGGGTGCTGAGGGGAGTTTCTAATTATCCCCATTGCCATTCTCACAGAGGAGCTTGGTTCTGAGATAGAGGCAAGCTTCGGGCAGGGAACTAGACTCCCTGAATATCCTATTATTCCTTTCTTTCCAAATAGTCCAATAGAGGTGCAGAGGTAGAATTCTCCATAGGAGCTAGAGGAGGGGATGATTGGAGGGAGATCTCCAAGTAGTGAATTGGTGGACATCATTACCCAAAACCCATGAGATTCCTAATCTACCAATAACATCCTACCAAATGTTAGTGGTAAAATCACAGTGTATGAATAGGTGACTCATTGCTTCCTCCTCTTTTTTTCATAGGACACACTTGCTGGCCATAGAGAAGCCTCTTTTTATGAGGTTGTCCTGAGTTAAGACTTTACCATGCATAAGGGTCCATGAGAAGAAGTTTATTTTCAGTGTGAGCTGAGGAATCCACACCTTCGTCTAATCCTCCAAATTATTCTCTTCCTTCAAAAGAAGGTTGTAAGCAGTCTTGATAGAGAATGTACCCACTTGGGTGGGGACCAAAATGATGGAATCATGGCCTCCAATTCCTAGGATTCTAAAATTTCTCAAAATTTCCATGAGCTCCTTACCCAAGTGCATTAGTTTCAGTCTGTCTCTAACTAAATTAGATATATCTTTCCAATTCCCTCTAGCAATGTAGTTGGAAGTTCTGTTGCCAAGGATAGGCCTGAGGTAGTTCATGAGGGGGTTGAATATGCTACCAAGGTTAGGGTAGTTCAGAATCCAATAGTCATTCTAGAATCTAATGGATCTCTCATCACCAAACTGTCGAAAAGCACCTTTAGAGAGAAAGGTTTTACATTTGTAGATGTTCACCCAAAGTTTGGAGCCATTTGGGAGGTAATTATCTTGGTACATCTCCCTGTAGGGGTGCCCTTGAAGGTACTTAGCTTCCATGATCTTACACTAATCCTCTTTCCTCTCTATGAGCTTCCAGGCCACTTTCATGGTGAGGGCTCTATTCATTAAGCTAATTCTCCTTAAGCTCAAACCACCCAAATGTTTAGGGAGACAAACAGTATCCGAATTGACTAGGGACATCCTCTTTTTCTCTTTAGAACCAGCCCAGAAGAAAGTTCTCTAAATTTCTTCTAACCTATCCGCTATGTTGCATTCGATCTTGAAGAGGGACATAACGTAGACTAGGATCCCTTAAAGAGTAGAAGCCACTAGCTATAGTTTACCAGCATTACTTAGAATCTTCCTTTCCATCAAGTAAGTTTCCTCTGGGTTCTTTCTATGATTGAATTCCAAAATTCATGGGACACCTCTTTAACCATTAGGGGGAGGCCTAAGTAGGTAGAGGGGAGAGAGGCTGACTGGAAACCAATAATTTGAAGCACTCTATTTTTTGTCTCAATTGGAATATTGAAGAAGAACATTCTTCTTTTCTGATAGTTAATACATTGTCCAGAAGCCCAGCCATAATTTTCTAGAATTTTCTTCTATTGTCTGGCCTCAATCACCGAAGAATAGCCAAAGAGGAAAGTGTCATCCATGAATTTATCCAACACAATATAATGTAGAGTGGAAGTAGGTTTGACACCTTTTATTCTCCCCATGTAGGATAGCATGGTCAGATTCCTATTGAGGACTTTAGCCACCATAATGAAAGGGTAGGGGGAGAGAGCATTACCTTGCCTGAGTCCCTTTTTTAGGTTGAAAGAAATTACCTAGGGTGCCATTGACTAAAATAAAGAAGCTAAGAATTTGATTACATTCTTGGATAATGTGAATAATCTTCTCATTGAACCCCATCCTAATAAGGATGTTAAGAAAGAATGACCAATTGACTTTATCATAGGCTTTAGAGATATCAAGTTTGAAAGCCATACCTGGAACATTGCTCCTATCCATGGAGTGGATTATTTTGTGGGTGGAGATGGCCACATCAAGGATCTGCCTTCCCAGAACAAAACCTTTCTGAGTAGTGCTAATTACCTTATCTAGAAGGGGCTTCATTCTGTTGACAAATATCTTAGTGAGGATCTTTTATAATGTATTACAAAGGCTGATGGGCTTGAAGTCCAACATGGAGGTGGGGTTGTCATTCTTGGGGACTAGCACAATATAGGTTTTGTTATGTTTTCTTAAAAGACACCCTGTTCTAAAGAAATCTCTGGCAGCAAGGGTAACATCTAGTCCCACAATATCCTAGTATTCCTCAAAGAAATTCGAGGGGAAGCCATTAGGTCTCGAGGCTTTATAAGCACCCATAGCAAAGATTGTTGTCTTGACCTCCTCATCGGACACACATTTCATGAGATGTTCATTATCACTGTGAGAAATAGAACTTTGGATGTGCTCCAGAAGTTGATTTTGGGTGTTAACGGGGCACATTTGTCCATCATTCAAATATAGTCCTTTAAAGTAGTTTATTGTGACCTGATTGATTTTGTCTTTCTTAGTAACATCTTTCCCTCCCTCATCCTTGATTGCATTGATGGTGTTCCTTCTTTTGTGGTTGCTGGTAGACCTATGGAAGAAGGTCATGTTTCTATCCCCTTCTGCAAGCCACTATATTCTAGATTGTTACTTCCAGTAGATTTCCTCTTTATTCAGAGTTTCCTGGCATTTGTGTCTAGTTGTTTCTTGTTCCACCTATATCTGGGGTGGGGGATTTCCAGTAGCCAAATGGGATTGGAGGGACACTAAGGTTTTAGTAAGCTCCTTCTTCTCTTTATGGAAGTCACCAAAATTATGTTTACTCCAGCCCTTGACCTCTCTTCTAATAATTTCTAGTTTCTAGGCAATCCTGAACATGGCAGTGCATCTGATGTTAGTGGCCCACCAGGATTTCACTTGGTCCCTAAAAGAAGGATGAGAGCACCACATAATTTAAAACCTAAAGGGGGTTGGGCCAAACATGGGGGAATCCCACAAAAAAAGGAGGGGGTTATGATCAGAAGTAGTTTTGAGGAGGGAGGACAAGGTGGAGCTCAAGTAGAGATCCCACAAAGAGGTCGCAAGGAAAGAGTCAAGCCACACCTAGATGAGATGGGTGCATTTCCTATTGTTGGTCTAGGTGTAGGGGTTTCCCTTCAGAACAATGTCCAGAAGGCTAGTGTGGGAGATAAAATCAGCTAGGTCCCCCATACTATCAAAGTAGTCCATTAATCCACCACATTTCTCTAAGGGGTAAAGATAGTGTTAAAGTCACTAGCCAACAAGTAATTAGAAAAAGTGTCCTGGTCTATCCAAAGGGACAAATTATTCCAAAGGGAAGCCCTACCAGACCGAGTACTAGGGGCATATATATTGAACACGTACCATTCAAGCCTTTTTTTCTTGAAAGTTACAACAAGGATGTTCAGAGATGAAGCGAGCAGTTGGCTCATGACCGTATTGGGGTTCTAGAGCATAGCAATGCCCCTGGAAGCCCTAGAGGCTTTAGAATAGAGAAACTCAGCCCCTAGCCAGAGATTAGAAGCTAGGGTGGCAAAATTATTAAAAGTCATCTTAACTTCTTGGATGAGCAGAATATGTAGCTTATGGTAAAAAATGTAATGTTTAACAACACTTTGTTTGAGGGAGCTGTTTAAACCCCTAACTCCAAGAAAGACAAATCATTTCTTATATCTAAATGTTGCTTCCAAGGTTTGCTTCCTACCTACTGCAACATCCCTTATAGTCCCTTTCGATCTCTTGGAGTGATCTGATGACCTTCCTCTGGGTGTCTCCACCCCAACATCAGCCTTGTTGGGCTTGGTTTTCATTTTTTTCATTTTCCATTCCCCCTCATCTTCCTCCACACAAAAATTTGCACCCAAAGATTTGGGAGAGGAAGGGTGGTTCTTTTTCTCTAGCTGAGGAGGAGGTTTTGTATCAGAGTTAGGGGATTTTAGCTCAAGGGAAACCATAATGGTAGGTTAGTCCAACACAGTAATGCTAATCTCACTCATCTCCAGGGAGGCCACTAGGGGGTTCTCCAATGGCTCCACCAAAGGTAGGGGATTGGACTCCTCCATAGGAAGAGGTTTTGGTGGTTTGAGTTTAGGGTGTACCACTTCTTTATCTAGAGGGGAGATTATCTCACCTTCTTTAATCTCTTGGTTTTCTCGCTCTGGGTTTTCTAGTGCTTCAGCCACTGGGGGTGGGTTGGTCTTCTCCTTATCCTCTCCTTCAGTCAAGGATGGATCTTTAGCTGTTCCCTTATCCTTATTCCCTTTTTTTGTTCCCAACTGGGAGGCCTTACAAGTATCACTAGAATGACCTCTGGTATCACATTTCTGGCAGAAGAGATTGGCATTTTGATACACCAATGCTTGATTCCATCTACCTAGTTTGGATTTCAAAATAAAAAATTTGGGGAGGGTTTTGTTCAGAGTGACATTCACACATAATCTTGCAAACAGCAGCTTGGATTTAGAGTGGGTTATCTGGTCAACAATGATAAACATGCCAAAGGAGTCTCCTATCCATCTAAACACTTGCTCATCCCAATATTCTAATGGAAGACCAGGGAGTTGAACCCAAATAGGGGCCATTTGGGTCAGCTCAGCCATCGGGTTGAACCTTGGTTTCTATTTTTCTAGGGCCAAGAAGTGTTTTCCATAGATCCACGACCCTGACAGGATGAAAGCCAGGTCCTCCAAAGTAGTGAACTTGAATAGAAACAACCCTCCTAGCATAGCCGAGACAAGGATAGATCTTTTAATATTCCATTGCATAGACACCCATTTTCTAACCATTTCAATGGTAGGTCTAAAGTTGAAGAATCGACCTACTAGAGCTAGCTAAAAATTCACCATAGTCCTATTCACCACAGAATCTAGGAGTGAAATTTTGACACCTTCCTCAGTTTGAATGAAATCCACTAGGAGAGCGTCTTGAGATTTTTGGGCTTCACCAACAAGAGAACCTTTCCAGCTTGATTTTGGGGGGAATTAAGGAGCATTGGCAGAAGAGGACGCCCTTTGGATGCCCTTCATTGACTATTTTGGTGAGTCTGTGACATAGGTAATCATGGGACCAGCATGGGCTCCAGGAGGAGGGCCTACCATGGGGGACAATTCTCCCCCAAGGGATGTGGGCATGGGAGCCTGTAGTTTGAAAATAGAACTTGGGTGGGAAGTTGCAGAACTTGGGCGTGAATTTTATTATTCTCTAGCAGATATAAAGTTTGTTATGAATATGTTGTATTTTATTTTTGAAATTAATTAAAAGAGATTGTGTGTAAATAAAGGTTGTAGAAAGGTATATTTTAAAATTCTATAAAAAGACATCCAAGACAAAGATGAAACTTCAACGGACTACAAAGCTTGAATATAACATAAAAGAAATTAAACAATCATTACAACAATAATAAAAATCAAATCATTGTCATCACATTTTTTTTATAATTATCATCAATCACATCCTAATCAATAAGAAACACCCTCCAATAGAAAGGCACTCCTTTGAGTATGAAAAAGTAGTGAATGTCGTGCAAGCATACCAGCAAGTGGGTGAGTCCTAGAAGAAAGTAGTAGCAACAACAAGGTTAGGTGGAGGGAGCACCATAGCACAATGAAACTTGTCACATAATGCTTTTTTTTAGGTTACATAATCCTCTATGTTCTAGAAACCTTTAATTATATAATAATCATATTTGGAAGTTGAAACAATTATTTCCTGTAACTACCTTTGAGAGATTAAAATACTATATTTTTTAAAACAAATCTCAACGCAAGGGATTTACCATTTTTGCTTCAAATTTTCCCCTTTTTCTTTTACAATTTAGTGTGACTCAAATTTTGGGCTATTTCTATTAGTCATTAAGATTTCATCTTTTCTATTTAATTGAGGGATAAATAGATAATGGAGTGAATGGATTCTAGATGTCAACTTTTCTTTGAATCAAATAATTTGAAGGTGTTCTTTGTGGCACTATTTTCTCTCCCTCTATGATTTAAAGTTTTTGTGTGATTTACATCTTTGTGTGAAGATAAGCATACATGATATCAATCTGATATATCTAAAATATTCAAAATATTGTGTTAGCTGTCTGTGAATATCTCATGTAGTGATGAGTATTCATTAGGCCCTTTCTTTTCTTCCTAGTTAAAAAAACACTCCATTCAATTTATTAATAGAAAAAAAAAAATATTGTACATCTATTTCAAGGGAGTTGTAACTTTAAATTAAGAGATTAAGCTATTTGGCAGTTCCTTCAACTATTGCAAAATAGAGTGGATTTTAGGAGTTTGAGTCATTTTAACAAAAGGGCCAATATGTTAACACATACATTTTTTGGAAAATTTTCTAGGGATTTGAATGGTCATCAAAAGACTAATGACTTGGAGATTAGGGGATACTGGTGCTCCCTCATGAAAATTATATTTCTCTTGTACTGTGACCTAACCTAGGTTTTCAAGAGGAACAAGAAGATATCATTGGTAAATTGAACACTCTATCTTGGTGGTCATAAAGAATATCTAAAGAATATAGAATATCCAATTAAGTATTGGAAACAAAGGAAGAGTTGGAAAAAAACCTAAGGCTACTATTGTTAAGAGAAAAAATAAGATAAGCATGAAACACAATTAGAAACCAAGCTCTAAAAAATAGAAGGGGTCAGAAGAAATCAAGAAATTAATAAATGGCTATATAGCCAAGATAACAAGCTAGATTCGAAGAGGTATACCAGAAGTAAGACAGAAAAGGATTTTATAGATCCATTTTTTAAAGCCCTCCAAGATTCAAACTTTTCACACAATATACCCCTTTGTTGAAATAGGAGCAAATGACCACCTCCCACTATCAGACAAAATAATTCATCTTCTAACTATCATGCCTTAAAACTTCATAGGGGAACCCTTCCCTCAAAATTTAAATTCACCATTGATCATTTCACCCTACTAAAAAAATATGTCTCAAGTACCATGGAGAGTGATAATTGGATCTTTGAACTTGGGGTCGGTGAATGATTTACCCAAAGACTTTAGGAAAACTCTTTCTAAGTTCTCAGGATATGGTAAGGTTGAACTACATATGAACATTTCTTCTCTACTTGTGGTGTATTTGGGGTAAAACACCATGATGTAATGGTTAGGCTAGTTGTGGAAACATTAGTACATGGAGCTATAGATTAGTTCTATCATTTGGTGCTTGGGTAAATTATAGACTAGGATGTTATGAGGAAGTAATTCAAAGAAAGGTTCAAGATATTTGAGGATGAGAACTCATTACTTTCTCAATTTGTACAAATTAATAAGGATATCACTTTACCCATGAGGGATTTTGTGGGTAAGTTTAATGATATTATCAACAAGAATCCCATGAGAAAAGGACCCACTATGAGTAATCAAAGATGTTTCTTTTTTAATACAATAATACTAGATATTAGATTCCTCTTGAGGAAATCTAGAGTAGGAAACTTGGATGATTCCTAGACAAAAACCAAGAACTTGAAGATGATTTCAGCATGCCAAGGAAGTGGAAAAAGGAACTACAAGCAATTAATAATAGCAACACTTCTACTTATTCTTAAGCCATGCTATATAGGTTGAAAAATGACGTTATATAACTAAAGAGATATATGCCTAGGGTGAATAATTCCTTTCAAGAACCTTATCAAGATGACATAAGGAGGCAACCAGACCACAAAAAATTTCTCTTACCTATTTCTCTACAAAGGCTAGCAATTGAAGCACCACTTAGCTCAATGAAGGGGAACATGTGTATATTTCACCGTACTATCGACCATGATGGGGATATATGTCCTAAAATGACAAGATGTATGCAATTGATCACCAACAACATGATTCAAGGGGACACTTTTGGAGAAGGCTGAGACCCAGGACAAACTAGTGATTTTGAAAACTATTATGTAGAGTAGGACTCTAATTTTGAAAGAGGAGGTGATTTTTTAACAATACTCCAGATGAGTCTTAATTGATTACGTTCACTAGAAGTTAGAAAGATAGAAAACAAAGTGTATTTATCTTGTAGATACCAAAGAATCTAATACATCAAGATACATCATACAAAATAGTTAATTAGAAAAAAAATTCCAAATTCACAAATGCATCTAGTAAGAACAAAAATTCCTTTGACATTGTTAGATTTTGTGAAACATCTAGAATTCAAATCTCTCCTATAGAATATTTTAAAATGAACCCATCTGAATTGGATCATCATGTTGAACATTGTAAGTTTGATTCTAGAAAAATTAATTCTCGTGGATTATAACTTTATGATGAGGACCGCTTCACATCTGACCTCACTTTAGATTCTATGCATCTTACAACCACTATGCCTAACTAGAAACCAGACCCATTTTATGTATTTTTGTTTATAAATGGGCATTAATTGAGTAGTTTTATAATATACTATCACCCCTTTGACAATTTTATGCCCTCCTATGTAATTGAAATGCTCGATGTGTCATTAACCAAAACCTTTGGTAGGTGAACTACTCAATGGATGCTAAAAAATTCCCTTTTTGTCAACCAAATCAAGAATGCTTAAGTTGCCCTAGCTACTCATCCATCCAGAAGATTCATGTTAATAGTTTTGATATAGAATGTTCCTCATAGCTAAAAAATGTTGCGAAGTCAAAGTTTCTGTAAATACCTAGTTGGGAGGATAATATTGGATTGGTACCATTCTCTTGTACTCATGGGGAATATGAATGTCAAATTGGAATAAATAGATAAAGATAAATTTATAGTCTTCATATCTATTGATCCTAAAAATTAAATCTTTAATGAAGAGATAGAGTTCAGGAACTATATGTTATTTCCTAATCAAACATCAATAGAGGAAGTCGATGAGGTGAAAATAGTATCCCATCTATGGGTCATGGAATTTGATGGAATCTCTTCTTAATTGGGATCTATTGTAGCGCTAGTTTTAATCTCACCAGATGGATATATCACTCCTTTATCATATAAAATTGAATATAAAAATATGACTAATATGATAGATTATGAAGTAATATTCTTGGGAATTGTTGTAGATAAAGACAAAGACATAAAATTTCTAATAGAAAAGGGAGATGCAAAATTGATAGTGAAGGAACTTTGGGATACTTTCACTATTAGGAATCATAGAGCGATACGCTACTCAAAAATTGAGTGTCAGATGATATTGAAGATTTCAAATCCTTCTCCATTGAATCAATTACTAGGGATAAAAACACTACGAAATATCCATTTCTAGTCTCAACATCCTTGTTGTTGCCTTATCTAGATTTTAAAAATAAATAGTTCAAAATTGAATTGATTCATAGGGATAATGTTCCAAATAATGTTGAGACTTGGTGGGTTTTTAATGATGACCTATAGCTTAGATATTTCTAAGAAAATGAAGCGGTATTCATGGAATATTATTTTAAGGGAGGATAGAACCATTTTAAAGAATATCATCTGGATATTAAAAACTATCTCACACAAGGAGTAGTGAAGCTAAAAGGGAATGAAATTCCTGAAGGCATGTTGTCATTATAAAAAAAATGTTTGATATACATGATTCTAACATTATCTATAGGAGGGTTGAAAGTAGAAGTACTAAAAGAGAATATGAAAAAATTAACATATGATAAATGAAAAGTCCTAAAATGATTAATATGGGAAAATGTTGCACTCTAAAATAGAAGGTGAAATTAACAAAATCATAATAAAATACAAAGATGTATTTTCCTAGTATTATGATGACCTAAAGAAATTTATGGGTGGGAGATTTGACCACCACATTCACCTTAAATCTGATGTGACACCTTTCCACTAGAATAAAAACAAGTATAATCCCAAGGCCTCTAATGCTATTTTTAGGGAAATTGTTAAAATATTGAAACAAGGATTATTTATGCAATCCACCACTCTACCTAGATAGCCAACATATTTGTGTTGCATAAGAACAATGGAGAGATAAGTATTTTTGTATACCTTAGGAACCTAAACCAAGCCTCGTTGAGGGATAATTATGGTCTTCCCAATATGGATCATATACTATAGACAATAGCCAGATTAGAGATGATGTCTATGATGGATGGATTATTAGGGTAGAATTAGATAAATGTTGATGAAAGTGACTAGCATTAGATTATATTTACCAAACCATGGGGAAAATTTTCATATAATAGGATTCCCTTTGGGTTAATCAATGTAGGGACCACCTTTCAAAGGGATGCAGATCTATTGTTTGGATATTTGAAGAACAATATCATAATAATTTACCTTGATAACCTAATATTTTTCTCTAAGAAGAGGAGAGACAATCTACATGATCTAGAAATAATCTTTGAAAGATTTTGGGAGCATGGCATCTCATTGAATACAAAGAAATCAGTGTTCTACATATTAAAGGGAAAACTTCTCGGACATATTATGTCACAAGAAGAAATCAAGATACATCCTAAAATAGTCAAAATGATTTAATAGTTGATCTTAAAGAAAAATTGGCGTTAAGCCTTTCTTTAGCTAGGTGAATTTTCTAAGGACGTTTGTAGCATATTTTTCTAAAATCACTAAAAATATTGTATATAGGATGAAAGGAAATTAAGGGTTTCTATGGAATAAACCCAAGAAGGCATTTGATGATATTAAACAAGCAATAGCCAATGTGCCAATGTTGACACACATGAACAATATTTTATTATCTAGTGCTATGCCTCCAAATACACCACATCAATATTTTTTCTCCAAGAGAATGAAGATAAAGTTTAGGAACCCATATCTTTCATGAGAACCCCCCTAAAAAAATGAGTTAAATTACTCCCACATGTAAAAGAGTGCCTTTGCGATGGTGAGAGATATAAAGATATTCAGGTTCTATATTCTACATTCACATGATACAATTTTTGTATCAGAACCTATGGTAAAAAGAATTCTAGCATAAGAAGGTTCTCGATGAGACTTTCGAGAGATGCACAAAAAATTTGGAAATCTTTCCATGATGAAGCTTATAGAGGGCATTATTCATCTACTATGAGTGCTTTCAAAATATTGAGACAATGTTATTACTGTCTCAAGATGTTTAAAGATTCTTATCACTAGGTATCTAAGTATGATAAATATAGTCAATTCATTGGAAAGCCCCAGTTAACCTCCCTACCTTTGAAGCTTGTAGTTATAGAAGGAGCCTTCCAACTATGTGGATTGGACTTTATTGGTATCCTTAATTATAGTTCTAGTGTGGGACGCACTCATATTCTTATAGCAATATACCACTTCACAAAATGATTATATGTCATAACTTTAAAATGATCAACTATAGAAGTGGTGAATGATTTCATCAAACACAATATTTTGGTGTAGTTTGGCATTCCATTGAAGCTGGTAGTTGATAATGCAACCTATTTTTCCTTGAACAAGATGATATAATGTTTCTATGAAAATAGTATCTCTCTAGCACACTCCTTAGATTATTATCCTCATAGTAATGGCTAAGCCAAGTAAGGTAACAAGAACTTGATTAATATCATAAAAAAATTAGTTACAGGGAATCAAAAAAATTTCCATGAAGAATAATTAGTGAAATTAAATAAATAAAATTATTCAATTCATGTGCACATAATTCTAAAGATATAATAATGAATAAAAATATTAAGCATTTTATGTTTAGAAGAAAAATTAAATATTTGAGTCAATAAATTGTATTATAGAGTAATAATTAAATAGTTTTTGATAGCTGGTAAAAATAGGTTTTAGGGGGACCCGAAACCCCTTAAAATCCTTACAAAATAGGAATAGACATTAAGCCCATTGAAATGAAACAAGATTGGAAACTAGCCCACAAAACCCAAAACCGGAACAAAAACAAAAAAAAATTAGAAACAAGAAAACCCAGCAATAGAAAACCAAAAACTAACCCGACATAGGAACAAGGGAATAACAAGAACTAGGAAAACTCCACAAGAGTTCCCTCCACCTCTTTCTTAGCCTCTAACACCTTCTTGATGTCCACGTTATAATCTGAGAGCTCTAGGCTCTTGTCATGGATCTTCTTCTTTGTAGACCATATACACTTGCAAGGACTAGCATCACCTGCATCATCCTTATCATCATCGAGCATCATAGTCAAAGACCCAACATCCAGCTCAGATTTGATGATATTGAAGCACTCCATCGCATAACACATAAAAATATTATTATCCATCATATGCTTCCTAAGAGTGTTAGATCCAGATTATCCATTCTATCTTCCATATCCTTCATATTTTTCTCATCTTCTTTATCCTTACAGACATCCATCCCCACATACCCTATATCCAAATTCCCCTAAATAAGATCAACTTTTGTAGAGAGGGAGCAAAATTTAAGATTGAGGTTTTTTATTTCCTGGAAAACCCATTTCATGAGGCAAAATGAATACATCAACATCACCTTCACCATCTGGAGGACACCAAAATGGGGGTTAATCTTGTCATCCATATCCTCTTTAAGTAGTTGAACATTATTTTCTTGCACGTTAACCATTTTCACAAAGGGAATGTTCGTAGAGTTGGAAGGGTTATTATCCTTCTCATTAGACTCCAAAATAGGAGTCTTATTATCCTCCTTCCCATCTGACTTCACCTCCATGAACACTTCAAGCTTGAGGGAAATAGGAACATCATGTTCCATAGAACTAGCATAATTGACTAGAATGGAGACCTTTTGGCCACCCACACCCACATCTTTATCCTTGGCTTTAGGATTGTCAGCTTTTTCCTTGGCCCCAAAGGCATACTCTTCCTTATCCTATTCCTCACTAGAATCACTGACTGAAGCTGACAGGAACTCTTTTCTTTCCTCAATAGAATGGGTGTAGGGAGAGCTTTTAGTCACCACATACCCTTCAACACTCTCACATTCATAATCTGTTTCCATACCATCCTTATTTTCAATTTTTAATTTTTTAACCACCAACATCTCCTCTTTACTCATGCCCTCCCTAATACATTTACCAAAAGCTTTGGTAGAACTAGAACCTCTAAGAAAGGGGATAATAGGGCTACTAACAACAACTTTCTGGATATGTTTTTTAATTAAAAGGATAAGACCCTCATGAAGAATGGGATTTCTCTCTTTCTTCCTATGATCAATTGTGCTATGGATAAGGAACTGAAGTCGAAAAAAAAGGAGAGAAACCCTAACCTTATGTCTAAAATGACAAAGTAGTAGAAAGTGATAGGAGTGAGCTCTCTTATACGTACCATCTAGAGTAATATACTCTCTAAAAGTAGTCATAACCTTCACCCAGATCTCCTTTAAAGAGTCTACATCATAACAACCACTAGGGACCTTCACCAAGCTTTCGGCCTTGGCCTTGTCTTTAGGGAAATGTTGAATGGCCTATTGGGAAATCTTCTTGTCTCTATAGAGCTTCATGCCCTTGGTGGTCAACCTAGACACCTCCCTAATAAGGTCCTTGGTAATTTTAACATCCATTCCCCTAATAGTCATTGTGCCTTCCTTCCAGCAATAGCCATTGTGACTTTTTCTTTGAACCCATGAAGGCATTCCATGTACATGGTGAGCCCGCCTTTCCTAAGCTTGTCCCAGACCTCAGTCTTATTCCTCCATTTTTTTAAATCCTTTGGCTCCTTGTCGTTGATCCCTCCACCCATAATGCCCTCAGATGAAAAACTCTCAACAAACATGGCATAGACAAAACAAAGATAGAACACAATGGAAGACTTCAAAAAAACCATGCCAATATATGCGTGTCTATGCTCAGCCATCTTGGGATTGTCGAGACTTTCCATATCCCTAATAACTTATTTAATTAACTTGTGTCTTTTCATCATATCTTTCTAAGATATTCAAAATCTTCACTTTTGCTATGAATCATATCGAATGCCAATTTGGCCTTCAAATCGACGGTCAAATCATTTCCTCCATGCCAAGTCATGATGTCCTTAGCCTTAACAATGATGTTCTTCAATGCATCCATAGCACTATTAGCCTCCTTGATGTTATGAGTAATAATAACCCACTTAAAGGAACTAATGATTAATTGAGCCTTCTCTATAATTTCCTTAATAGACCATGAAGTCTTTGTCACCCCTTTGATATAGTTTAAAATGTTCATAGAGTCACCTTCAATCTACATGTTCGAAGACATATCCTCTTTTATAATTTTTAAGGTTTGAAGGAGATCCATAGCCTCCACCACATGATTGGTCTGGACTCCAAAAGGGAGCACCATAGTAGCAAGATAGTTAACCATGTCATCCTGAATAATCCTGCCATAGCCAGAAGGCCCCGACTTACCCTTTGCTGAACTGTCAAAATTAGCTTTGATCCAGCTAGGAGGGGGGAAAGCCAGATGGTGTTCTCTCATTTAGAAGAGGAGTTCACTTTGGTGCCAACAAAATTAACTCCGGCATAAAAATCCAAGTTAGGTACAATCATGGTTGCATAGTTCTCCTTAATACTTATCTTAATCTTCTCGACAATGACCACTGGAGGAAGGGTAGTGTCTCTAAACACCCTGTCATTGTGTTCTCTCCATATTTTCTAGATGACATGAGGGCCAATGATGTTCCAAAGAAACCTATCCAAAGGAGCCTCAACACTTCTCCATTGACTGAAGAAGTTCTCCATATTGTCCAAGAAAAATCAGCATAACTTCCAACATTGAAAAATGGGGTACTAGACTTCCCAGGATTACTGACAGTCTATAGCCAGATGGTAAACTGATTTCTCAAAATAAAATGTTAATTTTAGGAATTAACCATTTATCCCAAACCTGGGCCCAAAAGGGAGGAGGGACCGACTGCCTCAAAAAAATCTCAGAGGCAAAGGTGACAAAAAAGACTCTGGAAGGGAGCTTCCCCCAAATCAAATCATCCTCCCTAGTAGAGTCCACTTTCCAAACATTCAGATCCATCATCAGGGGATTGAGAGAGACATCAACAATAGAAAGATCAAACCAAGACTATCTCCCCCAGTAGTCTCTAACCCACAAACTAAATCTCTGTAAGAAAATATTAATAATAGGCTGGAAGGAAGGGATAGACTTCAAAGGAAAATCTTTAAGCCAGAAATCATCCCAAAATTTAATTCTCCTGCCATTAACCAAATACCACTTAGCTCCCTTGAAATCCATCTCCTTAGCTTGCTAGATACAATTCTAAATAAAAGAACCTTGCAACTTCACAACAGACATCATAAAATTACATATATGAGGGAAGGAGTAGAGATATTTCTTGTGGATGATCTCATCCATTCTTTTTTCTCACCAAAGATCCTCCAAATTTGCTTAGCTAGTAAAGCCTAATTGTTAACTTTTAAGGGGCACATCCCCAGGCCTCCCCCCTTCTTCAGAGAGCACACCTTGTCCCAAGAAACTAAAGCCAATCTCTTTCTTTCTTCCACCCTTGACCAAATAAAATTTCTCTGAGTCTTCTCCATTATGTCTACAAATTTAGTAGGGATTTTAGAATGTCTAAGGGCATAGATAGGGAGACTCTACAGAGAGGCCTTCACGAGTTCAAGTTTACCAACTTGACTTAGTAGTGCTCCTTTGCAGCCAAATAATTTCCTATCGAATCTATCCACTATACCAGCCCAAAAAGAGTCAGGCAGTCTTAAGCCCAAAGGAAGACCGAGGTAAGTGGCATGCAAAGAACCAATGTCACAACCTATAATTTTGGCAATTGTATTCCATCTTTCCATAGGCATGTTAATAAAATACAAAGAGATCTTATTCCAATTCACAATTTGAAGAGTAGCCTGAGAGTAATAAGAAAGATCCTGTTTAATAATTCTGGCTTCTTGGATGGTCATAGAGCCCATGATAAAATTATCATCAACAAATTTCTCATGGGAACATGGCCTAGAAGAAAAGGAAGGAGTGAGACCCTTAATAGATCCATTAAACACCAATCTCTTAAAATAGCGACCAAGACCTCCACCAAAGTGGAAAAGAGAATAGGGGACAAGGGATCACCTTGACGGAGCCCACTAGAAGGCTTAAAACATCTAGAAGAAGATCCATTCACAATAGCCATAGCCATAGAAGTACTAATGAGTTGGAAAACCAGCTACAATATTTTATCACAAAAACCAAAGGAACGAAGAACCTTGATTAAAAAATCCCAATCCACCAGGTCATAAGCCTTTGAGAGATCGAGTTTCAATAGAAAATTGTAGTTATTAGAGGAGTAAGTAGAGTGAATGATGTCATGCACCTTCATAATGGAATCAAGGATTTTCCTACCAGGGAAAAAACCACTCTGCTGGCAGGAAATAATATTGGGGAGAATAGCTGGCAGTCTAAGGGTATAAGAACCTTAGAAATGATTTTATACACCAAATTACATAAAATGATCAGCCTAAAGGAATCCACAGACTTAGCTCCAAGTCTTTTGGGAATCAAGACAATGAAGGTAGCATTAATTTCTTTAAGCATAGTTCTTGACCCAAAGAACTCTTTCACAACATTACAGATATCTAGGCACATAATGTGCCAAAATTTATGGAAAAGGAATAGAGGAAACCCATCCAGGCCCGGGAACATATCATTCCCTCAAAGGAGATCATAAAATGCTTGATTTCCTCCTCCGAGGGGATAACAGTCAGCTTCTTATTAGTAACATCATCAAAGATGGAGGGGATAGCATCAAGAAGCAAGGCTTGTTTTTCTAGGGAAAGTTCTTTATCTTTAGATAA
This sequence comes from Chamaecyparis obtusa, assembly GCA_027943335.1. Lineage (NCBI taxonomy): Eukaryota > Viridiplantae > Streptophyta > Pinopsida > Cupressales > Cupressaceae > Chamaecyparis > Chamaecyparis obtusa. The sequence goes on from BSBK01004534.1 coordinate 25,876, forward strand.
GAGGGAAGATAAAAAGTCAACCATAACCAAAGAAATGTCCTTATCATTACTTACCACACCGAAATCCAACTTGAGACTAGAAGTTCTATTGGAAGCTGACATATGGAAGAACATGGTGTTCTTATCTCTAGCTTTCAGCCATATCGATCTTGACTGTTATCTCCAATACACTTCCTCTTTGGATATGATATTATGAGTTTTGGGAAAAATAATCTACTCCCTATCCTTAAGATCTTGAGACATGCCTATCTATTGGATAGTTTCTTGAATATCGACAAGCTCCCTTTTTAGATCATGCTTAGTTTTAAAGATGTCACTGAAAGCTTCCTTACTTCAAGATTTGATATTTTGTTTAATATATTCAAGTTTCTTAGACACCCTAAACATAGCAGTTCTCCAACTGTTAACATTCCACCAGTAACTAATTCTCTGATCAATCTCCAAGTGATCAATCCACATTTTCTCAAATCTAAAGGGGAGACTACTAGTAGCCTTAATCAGTTCAGTAACAAAGGAGATAGGGAAGTGATCAGACCCAACATTTGTGATAGAGGAAAGTGAACAAAAAAAACTGTTGAACCAACTTCCAGAGATCAAAGCACGATCAAGGAGGACCTAAATAAGATGCATCCTAGCTCTTCTATTAGACCAAGTGACATTAACACCCTGAAGATCAATATCAAAGAGAGCATGTTTATTAACAAATTCCATGAGCCCAACTCTACCATCCAGTTGAATCTGGCTATCAACCCCTCTAAGCTTCTCATTATCTTTCAAAGGATGGTTGAAATATCCCATAACTAGCTAGGGAGAATCACAGAAATAAAGCCTATGATTCTCAACAAACTTCCAATACTTAGCCCTGCCAGCGTTGGTATTAGGAGCATAAATATTAGTAGTAACCCATTCAAAATCAGACTTGAGGTGGACAAATTAAATTCTCAAATAGTTCAAATTATCATCCAAAACTTCACCTCTGATATTATTCTAGTTCCAAAAGATAATAATACCACTCGAGGCCCCAACATAGCTAGAGCCAACAACACCTCCATTTTTAAAGATTCAAATTATGTCCACTTTTTCTTTCACCATCTTAGTCTCCTAAACAAGAATGATATTAGGTTTTTTATCTCTAACCAAGTCCCTAAGCATATCTTGCTTATGGGAGGCATTCAACCCCCTGATATTCCATGAAATGACTTTCATTTCTTAATTGGGATATAAACTCCCTGGATGGTTAGCTTCTTGCCATCCGCTATATCCTTCTTTCTTTCTCTTTCTATAATCTCTTTGTTTAAGCTTCTTCATTGGGTTTTTGTATGAGATCCAACATCCGCCTTCAAATTAAGAACCTTGGATCCCATCTCTACTTTACTATGGGTAACAACACCCTTGGAACCAGGAGTGGAAATTTTTTTTGCTATTTTTTCAGTTTCTTCCCCATTTGAGTGGTCCAGGGAACTCCATTCTGGTCATCCAAGAGATCAAGGCCATCATGAGTAATAGGGTCCTCATCTCCACTCCTAGAGTGGGTGTCACAGATAGAAGAAAAGTCCTCTTCCTCAGAATTTTTAGGTAAATAGGTGAGAGAAACTCTCCCATCACATCATTGTACGACTAAGAAATATGTAGGGCACCTTCTGCATTGATCATGTCATTAGCCTGGATAGGAATGAAAACCTCCACAGGAACAGAGGGCTCCTTTATCTGATATCACAAAGATCCATCATGACTAGATGGGATCTAGGAGTTTTTTGTTCTAGAAGGGTAGAAGCAAAAAGTTGGGTGCCAATTCCGCGGAAGTCCGCGGCTTGAAAATTTGCGCCGCTTGAAACGGGCACCCGTTTTTTAAAAATGAGTGCCCGTTTTAGGCTCGGACATCCGATCCAAAATTCAAAAAGCGGGTACCCATTTTTCAGAAACGGGCACCCATTTTTTTTCAAAACAGGTACCCGTTTCTAAAAAAAATTTAAATTTTTTTTTTAATTTAAAATGTTTTTTTAAACACATATTTTTAAATTTATGAAACGGGTGCCCGTATTTTGAATTTAAATAACGGGTGCCCGTTTCTTAAAATATGCATGCGGGAGTTTTCACTCTTTCTCATTTTTTGGTTTGGGATAGGTTTGGTGAGACCAAGCCTATGTCTTAGCCTCCAAAATTTTGGCTAAGGCATTGGAATAAAAATTTTAAGGCTTACCGTAATTTTTTGAAGCCCTTTTGGATCGATTTTTTTGACAAAACAAAAACCCATTAAAGATCTCACTCTCACGATTCTAAAAATATAAATTTTATAATAATATGGTTATTTTTACTATTTTTACATTATTTATTAGTTGATAGTGGTACATAAACGTAAAATAGTGAGACTCACTAAAACGTTAATAACTTTTTAATTTTTAAGTATTTTTAAAAATAAATTATATGTCATCAATCTAGATTCAATTCTTTTGAATTTTAAAAAAAAAAATTTTGAAAAAAAGAAAAATTATATTAAATTATGGTGGCCGTACATGAGTGGTTTGAAAAATAAGCTTTATTGTTAATTAAAAATTAATAAAAAATAATTTACAAAACAAAAAAATAAGAAAAAATATTCTATGTCTTAGGTATCTTCCCTAAAAAGGATTTAAAAAAATTTATTTATTTGTGTCAAAATATGGTGGCCGTACATGGATGTGGTATGGTCCTGAAACAGGCATTTTGAAAAAGTGGTTTTCAAATATGCCTATCAAAATATAATTTATACCATGTGGGTATTAAAATAAATTATATATTTGAAAAGTAGACTCCAAGTACTACAATTTCTATTAGTGAATTTTTTCAAGATTCAATCTCTAAGTGCCTCAAATTTTGAGATCAATTCAGATAAATTTTGAAAAATAGAAAAAACACTTCCACTTTTTGCAAAAAATTGGCACCCAACTTCTTGCAGCCACCCAGAAGACTCCAGGGGAGAACCGCTGACCAAAGAATCTGAGACATAGGTAACATAAACAACAAATTCCCCATCCTCTAGGTTAGGCTGACCATTAGAATCTACCATACCTCTTTAACCTCCCACCAAGTCTGAATCCACCTTGTTGATGCTAGAACCTTCAGTCACAATAGAAGGCTTAATCTCCTTCCAAACTTGTTTGGTTTCCTTATGAGGTTTTGAGCATGAATCCACTGTCTTAGTATGCTTGTTAGCTTTCTTCGGATAGTTATTAGTCTAGTGACCCATTTTAAGTCACACAAAATAGGCAAAGAGTAGGGATTCAAAAACCACTTCTTACTTCCATATGCCTAGTTTAGAGTTAATGTTAATAACCAAAGGAAGGTTGTGAAACTAGCATATATTGACACAAATCCTGGAAAAAACCAGACAGGACTTGGTTGTCATCATAGAATCAATTGAAAGAAGCTCCCCTCCAAAGGTGGAAGCCAAACCCTTAAGGACATCCTCATTCTAGTATTTGAGAGGCAAGCCAAGAAATCTAACCTAGACTAGGGTGGCCATGAAGAAATTTTTAGAATAGTCCCAGTTTGGAGCCCATTTACGAAATGCTGCAGCCATTCTACCAAACATCCGAGGACCCCCACATAAGACATAATCCAGATCTTCTTTATTAGAGAAGGAAAAGGACAATTAATTAGCTAAAGTTATTTATTTATTATGAGTTGCAAAATTTTTATGAAAATAAACTTACTAAAAAATTTAACAATTATTAATTTATGTACATGAGAAGAGAAATTGATAACTTAATTAAATAATTAAAACTATTTAGGTAATGTTGTTCTTCCCAATGTGTGATGGTAAAGTGGTGCTAGTAGTATGGTGGTCACTAATGTTCAAACCCTTGATTGTAATCTTATGTTAATGCATTTTGGCATGTGCTAAATTCCTTTGATTCTGGCCTAATTATTTAATTATCAATGCAAAATATTTTACTTCCATTGATGATTTAAATTTCATAGTCAACCTTATATCTCAAACAATTTTTGGGTGACCTAGGATTCTGATTACATTGGGAGAGAGGACCTAGTTATTGAAAACCCTAAATTCATGCCTCTAAAAATTATTTGGCCAATTTGGATAATTCTTATTTTTATAGGTTAACTTACTTGAGAAGATATCTTGTTGTAATTAACACTTTACATCCACATTATCAAATATGATATCACATCATGTCTTTAAAAGCCCTCTAAAAAGGATAGATATAGTGATGCAATATGTAATTTTATGTGATGTATTGAAATACAACATAATCAAATTTGTTTTTATTTAGATCAAATGAATAAATTTTATTTAATGAAAAATAATTAGAATCTACATGAAAACATCAATAACACCCTCCATGTGTAGCAAATAACTAATAATGAGGAGGATACCTTTATATGGGGCCTTGAGTCATCTGGAAAATTATATGTTGCTACTTCTTACATGATTCAAATTCAACATCTACCTAATGATGAGGTTCCTTTCTAGGAAAAATCCTAGAATAATTATCTTATACCTAAAGTTGATATTTTTTTCTAGCTCTTACTCAAGAATAAAATTCTAACGATAGACAATTTGGTGAAAAGGGGGTTCTATCTCCGTAATAGATGTTGTCTGTGTTGTGAGGACTATGATTCAGCTTCTTATCTCCTTCTAAGATGCTCCTATTCCTTAGAGATATTGAAAGCATTGCTAAAAACATGGAATATATGCTAAGATTTTCCTAAGACTATCCAAGATTTTTCCTAGCAATGAAATTGTCCTAGTTTCAACAAGAGAGTTAGATAGGTTGGGCTTCTTGTTGTTCCTCGCCTAATTTGGAATATTTGAAAAGAATGTAATAATAGAATTTTTAGGGATACCCATAGAGACCCCCCAGTGTTGGCTAACACTATCCTCAAAAGCATTCAAGATAATTACTCTCTGCATATTAATAAATTTGGTGAGTCGGGTGTGGAAATTAATTGTTGGAATATCAATTCGATAAATCAAAAGAACAAAGGCAGAGAATTTTTTTTTTCTTTTCTCCTCCTGAGGGTTGGGTGAAAGTAAAATTTGATGGTGTGATGAAAGGGAACCCTGGTAAGATTTGATGGTGTGATTTGAATAATTTTTTCTTTCTCCCACAAAAACTAGCATGGTGCTCAAAATGTCATTTTCAAAGAGTAATATTGTTCTCATAGAGCATAACTTTTTTTTAAAAATAGATATGAATGTGCTTATTTCAAATTTAGTTTCATAACATCCATATGGAGGGCATGAAATTGGTCTGATGACATTATCATAAATATTACTTATTTTATTAATGTTTGAAGTTGACTAAACCGTAATTTTTACATGCCTTAACTACATAGCTTATAACTTGTTGTGTATTTATCTAATTTCAATTTTATTTTTTGAAAGAAAGTAGACTCGAAGATGGAGGGCACTATTATTTTTTAATTTTTTCTCTTTTCTACTATTTTTCATTGAACGTCAAACTTAGAGCTTTATATTTGATAAAAAAACCTACATTCGATTAATGTCAAAAAATATATACATAATAAATTCAAACTTTTTTGAATCTATAATAGTTAGAAAGCTCATTCCGAGTACTTGTGCTATGCAAAAGGATGCCTCCTTATTGTTCCAATTTGTCCCTCTGCTTGAGAAATGGAGCCATGAAATTCTTATAATTTCTTCAAACCTTGTAAACAAGACCTAATTAGGGTAAAATCACAATAATCTATCACCTTTTAATAGAGGAAAAGGCTAACAAAATCAAAGTTGTTCAACTTGAATAGTATTAAAATGACATTTATGTTTGGAATTTGAAGATGATGTAAACTAATTAAATGTGATAAAATAGATGAAGTTTATGATTAATATTTTTAATAATTATTTTGAATAATAATTGATATGTTATTTTATTTTTTAAAAGATGACTTTTTCAGTTGCTGAAAAATGCTAAAAATTAGACGACTAGTTCCCACCAAAAAATTATATGTAAATAAACATTTTTTCCTCTAATTTCAAAATATGTCATCGATGACATATATAGCTAGTGCACAAAGAAACAAAAATGGGTTTGTGACCTATATTTTCTCTTTTATAACAATTCAAATTCCAACTCACTAAAATCAACAATTTTCATCTCGCAACATATTTTTCATAACAAATCTATCACAATAAAAAAACGAAATATATATCCTTGAAGAGGACTCTATCCTCTAGTGCACCATGTGTTTTTCAAATGTATTTAATATGATTTACTATTTTTTTCTTTCTCTGAATCAACATCTCCTTGACTGTTAAAATACCTACATGCAATATTTTTTAATTACAATAAATTATGCCTAATTAAAACACTATAAAATCTATGTAAGGATATTCTTGACTCTAATCTCTACAAAAGGGTATTTTTTTATTTTTAAAAAAATATCATTAAAAAGATTAGGAGTTATTGAAATGCCACCTTTCTAAAATAATTTTATTTTTAGGGTAATTGGACCCAAAGTGGTATAAAACCTGCATTTAATAGACATTTCCAATTGGAAAAGTTAAAGCACTTATCTAGCTTAGCTAGAATGAATCTAGCTAGACCATATGTTTGATCAAAATTAATTTTTAGTTAGAAATACTAAAATTCAGTTGTGCTGATAAGTTAGCCTATAAGGTGACACCTAATTGTGCTTTTACCCATCACAGACATTCGATCGAAAGTACCTAGTTTCAATAGAAAGTAATTTAAATAAAACAATGCACTCTCATGATTTTTGGGATGAATTCCTTCCTCTAAAAATTTGTAACCCACTATTGTGGGTTCACCCTACTATAGACATGTTTATAAATATACTGGGATATTCAAAAAATTCCTATGTTTCCCATGCCTTTTGGGAATCTAATACAATTACTGATGTGTTTTCCAACAAAGGGGTTAGTATTGACTCACTTATGGCATGGAATAATGTGAATGACCTAGATATGGAAGATATCAGTGTTATTAATTATGATAAGACAAGTAGTAAGGTGGAAATATTTATCAGAAATGATGAAAGGATCATGAAGTTAAGATTATGTCACTAATAATCAACACTGGCTTATTATGTTAAAGAACCATAATTATAATTTCTTTTCACATTCTTTTTGGGTTCTCGAGCTCGACATCTTTACCATTTTGTTCTAGATCTCTTTATTTCATTGTCTAAATTTTAAGTTGGAGAGAAAGACAACAATGGGGGGTGTTGAATAGAAAGGAACCTATATATTTCCTGGAACTCAAGAAGATCCCTAAAATATGGAGGAAATTGGAGAAGGGTCAAATCACACCCTATTTGGGAAAGCTGCATAGTTATGATAAGGGTATAACCCAAAAATTCTTCACATGATGGAGGAATAACTCTGTTATGATAGACGAAAGGCATGTCATCCTCAATGTGGAGATTATTGCATAGGTTTCTAGCTTACCCTTGTCTAGTATGAAATTGTACATAAATAGGAAAGTTTCCAAAATGGTTGCCAATAAGTTTCTCAAGACTGTAAAAGAAAGGAATTTCATTGAACTAAAAAGAGGGATTTTTATGTTGTCAACAACATCAAGGATTTTGGGTGAAAGCTCCTGATTGTCATGATGGAATACATAACTCTAGAAGGGCATTTTACCAGAGCCCAGTCTCACCATTTTATTCTTTTAAATCAATTCCGCCATAAGGATTTTATCTCCTTCCCATACTATCTCTATAATTCTCTACTTCGTAGCCTGGCTGCGAATAGGATAAATGCTAATAAACTAGTTCTCCATGAGGGACTTATATTGCTAATTCATGACTATATCTTAAATAATATCCCTAAACAATTTGTGAAAAAACCTAAGGATGAGATAGAGAACTCTGAGGCTATTGGGAAGGAGATTGAGGGGGATACCAAGGACACAAAGGATTATAACGCTAATAGTATTGAGGTGGAAGGAAAAGAGGATAAACATGGAAAATATGAGGATTGTGTGAGGGTATTAGGGAAGAGCCTATTATGGAGCTGAATGCCAACCAAATAACTAAAAAAATCATTATTGACCTTGACCCTTCTTATATGGAGAAGGATCTGGAAAAAAAGGAGGATCAACAGAAAAGGGTGGAGATTCTTGAAAACATTGATAAGGACACCTAAATTGAGAAGGATAATGAGAAAACACTTACAAAGACCACCAATGAGGATGGACACATGGATGAGGGTAACCAAAATGGTGAGGACAAGCTTGAAGGGAGGATTATGACATCCTGTATACTACTGAGTTTTGAGACTAATGATAAAGGTAAGGATTTTTGTCAGGATATTGCTAAGAGAGAGGATTTTATGTCTATGATAATGGGGGATCTCACTGATAAGGAGGAAATCAACTTTTGCATTTTTACACACTTTTAAAGATAGAACCCTCTTTTCTTTTATAAATGACAAATGGTGCTATCACGAGATTGATAAACTTAGGACACAAAATACTAACCTGGAGGCCAAGTATCAAAATCTACTATATAGTGTTAATAACAAGGGTGAGGACTACGACCACTCTCAAGATTTTTTTTGCCCTTGTTAAGTTACTGGCTAGAATTGAATGTGTAAAAAAAATGATGGAAAACCTGCTCAAGCATTCTATGAAGGGTGTGAATTCCTCCATCGGTAACCTCCATTGGCTAGTTGACATGCTGCAGAAGAAGGATTGGGAAGTTGTGTAGAATCCTAACACAAAGGGGAAAGGCCTTGGGACTAGAACCAAAGCGAAGATGAGCCAGAACACCTCATCCAGCAAGGAGATTATCGGGCTCAAGGAGAATTTGAAAAAAATGACAGAGATGGAGAAAAAGATGGAAGACTCCATCCAGATTCTGAAAGGGTAGCAGTAGCTAGTTTTTTTGTTAGTTTTCTTTTTGTTTCTTGTCTTGTTGGTTGTGACTAGTTTGGGGTGTTTTCACTCCTCCTTTTTGTTTTGGATGATCTTTTCTATTGATCTTATTGTCTAATCTATATCTTTAACTCTTTGGGTTTTGGGTCCCTGTAAAACATGTTTTTGTTGAATTGTCAAAACTTTAAAGTCACAACAACTTATATTATATAAATTAAAATTTTGCACATGATATCCACAATTACATAACAACTATTTTAATATGGTAAATTAATTTGTCTCTTATCCCATGTAGGGTAAAGTAACTCAACATATCAATACAACCATAAAATTCAAAGGGAATCTACTTTACCCTAAATTTTTCTATTAGAATATAAATTATATTAAACACATGACATCCATAAACACATGACACCTATTTTAATATGCTCAATTAATTTGACTCTTTTGCCATCTACTACAAGGTGACGTGATGTATAAATATAACCATACAATTTAAAGGGACTCCTCTTTACCTTAAATTTTTCTATTTAAATATAAATTATATCCATATACACATAACATCTATTTTAATATGCTACCAAAAAAAACAAAACTATTTTAATATGCTCAATTAATTTGACTCTTATCCCATGTACTACAAAGTGAGTTAACTTATAAATACAACCATGCAATTTAAAGGGACTCCCCTTTTCGTTAACTTTTTTTATTAGAATATAAATTCTATTAAACACATGATATTCACAAATGCATAAGAAATATTTTAATATGCTCAATTAATTTGACTCTTATCCCATCTACTGGAAAGTGACTCAACGTATAAGTACAACCATACAATTTAAAGGCACTCCTCTTTACCTTAAATTTTTCTATTAGAATAAAAATTCTATTAAACACATGATATCCACAAACACATAACAACTATTTTAACATGCTCAATTAATTTGACAGCTATCCCATCTACTAGAAAATGACTCAACATACAAATACAATCATATAATTAAAAGAGAGTCTCGTTTACCTTAAATTTTTATATTAGACTATAAATTTTATTAAACACGAGATATCCACACATACACAACAACTATTTTAATACAATCAATTAAATACTCAACATATAAATGTTATTAAACACATAATATCCACACATACATAACAACTATTTTAATACTCAACATATAAATAAAACCATACAATTTAAAAGAACTCCCTTTTATCTTAAATTTTTCTATTAAAATATAAATTCTATTAACCACACTATACCCACCAATATATAACAATTATTTTACAAAATTCAAATAATTTTATTCTTATCCCATCTATTATAAAGTAACTCAACAAATAAATATTATTATACAAGTTAAACCAGTCCTCTCTACCTTAATTTTCCTATTAGAATAACATTTTATTAAATATCTCACTGCTCAATAGTCTACCGGTACTACATCTTATCCGTTGCGACAATTACCCAAACAAAAGAGGTGCATTGGTTGTCAATAATTATACCAGTACTCCACATTCTAAGCATTCGAAGGACCTAAACGTCTCTGTTCATTCCTCGTAGTCATAAAATAGAACACGTAGAGCAACTCTTTGCCCAGCATGGATGCCCCAGCCATGGCCTTTAAATTACTTGCCTTTTCAACAAACAAAAATGGGCGTGTGAAGATAAGGTTTCTGTTTAGTATATTCGGCAAAATGGTCATGGTCATGGTAACTGGCTTGCTCTTCTGAAACAGGTTAGTATGTATATAATATCATATGTAATATTGTGTTGATTGTAAATATCCACATTAAAGAAACATTTGCATTTGACAACTAATCATTTGTTAATAAAGTATATCACATTTTAGTCACTGTAGTTTGTGGAACACAAGTGTTTTTTAATAAATATTTTGATGACATTTTGTTTTATCATCAAAATAGTAGTTAATTAAAGGGAGAAAAAAAGTGCACCGATTTTGTTTTATCATATAAGAAACTTCGAACTCTGGATGTGTGGACCTTCTTTAGCAGTTACTTGCATGCCACAAATAACATCATTTGACATAAGTATTCATTTATATAATGAATTATATACATGGATCTTGATTATTGTATAAGAAACTCAAGAGTTACATCGAAGTTCTGTATGTAAACACTTGCTTGTAGGAATTACATGCAAACTCGCATATAGAATTTCTTGCCTATAGAAACTTGTTGATTCTCGAGTTAGCAGATTGATGAATTGGCTGGTTGAATGCAAAATCACTATTTTTAAGTTTGATTCTCAATTGGGCGGACCAAGTAAGTATCATAAAGTTCAAACGGTAAGTTGTAATTAGTTTAGAGTATCTGGTTAGTTGATTTTGTTTAAATTTTTATTTAGCTAAAAGGTTAGTATCTGCCGTGAGAACATATGTTGCATTTGAGTTTATATAAAAAATAAGTCTCTTTCCATATTTAGAGAAGAAAATGATTAACAATATTGTATTAAATAAAAGAGAAAGAAATGTATACGTTGCATATATATATGGCTGGCATGTTCTAACATTTAAATTTGAGTACAATACCAAAGGGAAAGATAGGTAGATTTATTGAATATATTCAATGTGTATCTGTAGAGGGATTTCTTTTGCATGGGAAGAGTTGTCGTATATTTAGGATTAATTATCTATTACTTAGACATTGGAGAAAGCTCATGATGAAGGGTGCTCCCCTTAATACCACAAACACATAACAGAAATAGAGAAACAACAACAATAATATGCAAGAATAGAAAATTGGCTTCTTATTATCTCCACAAATGTGGAATTACAAACTTTTAGAATTACAATATGCAAAGCCACATGGGCATTCCCTTACAATATTCCATAGGAAAAAGCCTCGAATCAATACCCAGATCTACTACCCAGAACTATTCCCAACTGCCTAAGACAATAATACAGCCTTCCTTATATAGGCAATTTCCACCGCCCGAGAAGGTTCCAGAAATTTAGCCCTAAGGGCTGACCAAACTTAGAATTATTTTATTTTTCAATTTATTACATCAAAGTCGGCTCAAAATAACTTTTGAAACCCGAACAAAAATTTTGAAGGAAAATTATTTTCTGCCATTTCAGGTGACCTGACTTCCGGAGATCATAAGTCATCACCAGTTGACCCGATTGACTATTATAACCCCATTTCGGAAATTTCACGAAGCGCTCTACAGGCTTGTATTGCGCAAGCACCTGTCACCCAAATTTTTGACCTCATCCGGGGCCTCTAAAGCCTTCAAAACTAAGTTTGAAGTTTCTGTACCCTACTGCCAATACCGAAAATCTTCAATATCTTCAAAACTACACCTGATCTAGCCATGAAACTTTGCTGGTAGACTTATATGACCAAAATGAACTTCCAAGAAAGAAATCAGATCATTCTGAGCACATACGAAAATTACCAAAAATAGTAACTTTCCATAAATAGCAGCTCTGCACAAAATAGCCCTTATTGAATATAAAAATAGAAATATTTTTGGGTGATGCAAGATTGCTCTTACACCCAGGATGCTCCTGCATCAGACACCCGGGGTAATTTGAGAAGTGACCCTGTCACGACTCAGGTGTGCAGAGGAAAACCAAGACGGTTAACCTCCTCCTTTGTTAGCCATGATGAATCTTCAACGGGTCATCCTTTCCATTTGACCAAATATTCTTCATATGTCATATTCCTTGTGCTTCTGCCAACATGACTGTCCAGTATATCTTCAATCTCCTTGATATCTGAACTAGTTGCTGAAATATTCCACTGTGCTACTGCAACCTCATCTTCAACACCTCCTTCATGATACTCTGTCAAATCTGAAACATTAAACACTGGTGAAATATTCAGCCCAGTAGGCAATTCTACCTCATATGCATTTTCCAAATCATGCTTCTTCAGTATCTTACATGGTCCAAACTTTTTCATTTTCAACTTGTTATATGTACCAACCGGAAACCGCTCCTTCCGCAAATGAACCATGACTTCATCTCCAACCTGAAATTCCTTATGCCTCCTTTTCACATCTGCCTTAGCCTTATAGTGTGCATTCATCTTGGCAATATGCTTCCTCACCTCCTCATGGATGTTCTTCAAATATTCTGCAAAATCCTCAGCTTCAGCACTACTTATTTCTCTTTTATCTATCTTCCTCAGTTCAGATGCATTTCTTGGACTACTTCCATATACAATCTGGAATGGTGATTTACCAGTGCTCCTGTTGACAGAATTATTGTATGCAAATTCTGCCTGTGGTAAAATAAAATCCCATCATGTTGGCTTATCTCCAACCAAACATCTCAACAAATTTTCCAAACTCCTATTCACCACCTCTGTCTATCCATCAGTCTGTGGATGATGTGATGAACTGAACTTCAAATCTATCTTCAACTTCTTCCACAATGTTCACCAGAAATATCCAACAAATTTAGTATCTCGATCTGAAACTATGGTCTTTGGCAAACCATGTAGTCTCACCACTTCTCTGAAAAACAATCCTGCTACATGAACAACATCATTAGTCTTCTTGCAGGGAATGAAATGTGCCATCTTCAAAAATCTGTCAACCACCACAAAAATTGAATCATGTCCCCGCTGAGTCCTCGGTAAACCAAGAACAAAGTCCATGCTGATATCCTCCCAAGGCTTCTCTGGTACAGGTAATGGCTGATACAACCCTGTATTCTACTTCACTCCTTTCGCCATCTGACATACTCTGCAACTCTGTACAAACTTCTTCACATCTTGCTGCAATTATGGCCAATAATAATTCTCACTAACCAAAGAAAGGGTTTTGTCACAAGCAAAATGTCGAGCCAATCCTCCGCTATGCTTCTCCTTGATGAGATTCTCCCTCATAGAACTTCGTGGAATGCACAACTGACTCCCTTTGAATAGCATATCATCCTGGATGATGAAATCCAACCATTTCATCCTGTCTAGAGTAACAGGTTCTGTACAAGCTTTCCAAGCTTCACCAAAATCAGGATCTTCTGGATATAAATTCTTGAGTTCCTTGAACCCAACCACCTCAATCTGCATCTCTGTCAGTAATAGTTACCTTCTGCTAAGAGCATCTGCAACCCTGTTAGACTTTCCACTTCTGTGTTTCAAAACAAATGTATAACTCTGCAAAAAATTGACCCATTTCAAATGTCTTTGATTCAATTTTCCTTGACTATTCAAATATTGCAAAGCTTGATGATCAGTATACAAAACAAACTCCTTAGGAAGTAGATAATGTCTCCACTTCTTTAATGCCTGAACTATAGCATAAAATTTCTGATCATAAACAAAATACTTCCTCTTGGCATCATTTAACTTCTCACTGAAATACGCAACAGGTTTACCTTCTTGGCTCATAACAGCTCCTATTGCAGTACCACTAGCATCACAATCTACTTGAAACACCTTATTAAAATTTGGAAGTGCTAAAATAGGTTGTTCTGTAACTTTTTGTTTCAATAATTGAAAACTCTTTTCTGCTCCTTTAGTCCACTTAAACTCTTTTCTATCCCCTCTCATTGTCTCAATCAAGGGACCACAAATACTGCTAAAATTTTTGATAAAATTTCTGTAAAAACTAGCTAGACCATGAAAAGATCTTACCTCAGTAGCACTCCTTGGAGTAGGCCATTCAAGGATAGCCTGTACCTTCTCTGGGTCCATTTTTAGACCTTCTGCTGAAACTACAAATCCCAAATACACTAACTCTTTCTTCACAAAACTGCACTTCTTCAAATTAATCAACAATTTCTCATCTCTCAACTCCTCAAACACCATACGAATATGCATCATATGTTCCTCCAATGTCTTGCTAAAAATCAAAATATCATCTAGGTAAACAATGACAAACTTACCCAAAAATTCTTTCAGAACCTCGTTCATAAGCCGCATGAAAGTGCTCGGTGCATTGGTTAGCCCAAAAGGCATGACTAACCACTCATATAGTCCTTCCTTTGTTTTGAAGGTAGTCTTCCATTCATCTCCTTCTCTGATCTGAATCTGGTGATATCCACTCTTCAGATCTATCTTTGAAAAATACACAACCCCACTCAAACAGTCCATAATATCATCCATTTGTAGCAATGGAAAGCTATACTTGATTGTGATCTTGTTTATTGCTCTGGAATCTGTACACATCCTCCACTCTCCATTCTTCTTTGGTGCTAATACTGCTGGTATAGCACAGGGACTCAGACTCTCTCGAATCAACCCCTTCTGTAACAACTCATGTACTTGTCTGTTCAACTCTTCACTTTCTGCTGGTGTCATTCTGTGTGTTGCCTTGTTTGGCAAACTGGCTCCTGGAATCAAATCTATCTGATGACTGATCTTCCTTACCGGTGGTAATCCATCAAGTACATTATCAGATACAATATCCTAAAACTCATTCAACAAATCTGCAACCTCTACAGGTACATCCTCTACTTCTTCTTTACCAATTTTTGGAATTAAAGAAAAACACACATGCTCATGCCTCATACCATCTAGGAATTTCCTTCCATCAACAAATGTTATTCTTGCATTACCACATACCTTTTCTTCGGTCTCCTTCAATGGCTTTAGCTTATGTCGCACTCCATCCTTTGTCAGGGAATAGGTATTCACATGACCATCGTGTACAACACATCTGTCAAACTACCACGGTCTACCCAATAACATATGACATGCATCCATAGAGATGATATCACATAGTACCTCATCTTGGTACCCGCTGATCTTGAACTTTACCAAGCACTATTCACTGACCATGACCTTGTGGTCATCCTGCACCCAGGCAATCCGATATGGATGTGGGTGTTTCTGTCTCTTGAGCTTCAACTTTGTCACCATCTCTTCTGACACCAAATTGTTAGTGCTTCCAC
This sequence comes from Chamaecyparis obtusa, assembly GCA_027943335.1. NCBI lineage: Eukaryota > Viridiplantae > Streptophyta > Pinopsida > Cupressales > Cupressaceae > Chamaecyparis > Chamaecyparis obtusa. The sequence goes on from BSBK01004534.1 coordinate 41,603, forward strand.
TATCGATAATCACATCATAGCATTTACCCTCACACTTGCATCTAGTGCGAAACAGGCTCCTCCTTTGTTCAGGTTCATTCTCACCACTCAGCAAGACTCTTCTGTTAATTAGCATTTCTCCTCTTTTTGCATCTTCAAAATTTGATGATCTAGCATCTTCATCGACATGTGCAACTCTGTCCTGGCCTTAATTTCTCCTATCTGTTCTGCCTTGGCGCTGAGGACATTCAAATGCCCTATGACCTTCTTCTCCATAGTGAAAACATGTTCCACGGAAGCCACCTCTTCCAGATCCTTGTCCTCTTCCTCTTCCTCTCTAATCTCTATTATTCTGATCCTGGAAGTGATTGGAATTATTTCCTCACTGATTCTGACTGCTACTGGCCTCATCCTTCTTTTTCAAATCTTCATTTCGACCACCATATGACTGTCCACCAGATCGTCCACCGCGACCTCTTCCATTTTGTCTGCTCTCAAACTTCTTGTTCATCTTTTCCTCTACTTTTAGGGCAAACTGGTAAGCCTCTTCAATACTGTTCATTCGAACCAGATTCAGCTCCTCCTGAATGCTTGGCCTTAACCCATTAAGGTATCGGGCAACTTTCTCTTTATCAGCTTCTGCATGGCCTGTTCTGATGAGAAGTCGATAGAACTCCTCTGTATACTCCTGAACAGATCTTCCTGCTTGCTTCAAACTTTGCATTTTTTTCAGTAGGTCAAGCTCATAATCAACAAGAATGAACTGTCACTTCAATTTATCCACCATCCGATCCCATCTCATGATTTTCTCCTTTCCCCTTCTATTTCACTCCAACTGAATCTCTTGCCACCATATCTTCGCATGACCTTTCAGTCTGGCCTTCACAAATTGGACCCTATCAGGATCCTCAACATCTTCATACTCAAAATATTCCTCACATTCATTGATCCAATCGATCAATTCTTTTGGGTTAAGATTTCCAGAAAATGTAGGAACCTCAATTTTAGGTCTTTTCCCAATCTTAGAAATGGCTCGAAAAAGTCTTTCTTCCTCCTGGTTTACAATTTCGACTTCTCCTTCTTGATATTCTTCTTCAGCTTCATCCTTGATTTCATCTTTGACATTAAGATTCATTCCTCTACGAATCTCTTCTTGCAATGCTCGCACTTGTCTCTGCAGCTCTCTAATCTCAGGTGTCATAGCACCAGCTCTTCCACCACGTTCTCTTCATGGAGGCATTTTCGTGATGTGCACTGAAACCCTAACCACGGTCCTGGTGCAAACTGCCTCATGGTCGGTGATCTGTTTACACACTCAAGAACTCCTGCTCTAATACCACTTGATGAAGGGTGCTCCCCTTAATACCACAAACACATAACAGAAATAGAGAAACAACAACAATAATATGCAAGAACAGAAAATTGGCTTCTTATTATCTCCACAAATGTGGAATTACAAACTTTTAGAATTACAATATGCAAAGCCACATGGGCATTCCCTTACAATATTCTGTAGGACAAAGCCTCGAATCAATACCTAGATCTACTACCCAGAACTATTCCCAACTGCCTAAGACAATAATACAGGCTTCCTTATATAGGCAATTTTCACCGCCCGAGAAGGTTCCAAAAATTTAGCCCTAAGAGCCGACCAAACTTAGAATTATTTTATTTTTCAATTTATTACATCAAAGTCGGCTCAAAATAACTTTTGAAACCCGAACAAAAATTTTGAAGGAAAATTATTTTATGCCATTTCAGGTGACCCGACTTCCGGAGATCATAAGTTATCACCAGTTGACCTGATTGACTATTATAACCCCATTTTGAAAATGCCATGAAGCGCTCTACAGGCTTGACTTGTGCAAGCGCTTGTCCCCCAAATTTTTGACCTCATCCGGGGCCTCTAAAGCCTTCAAAACTGAGTTCAAAGTTTTTGTACCCTGCTGCCAATACCGAAAATCTTCAATATCTTCAAAACTACACCTGATCTAGCCATGAAACTTTGCTGGCAGACTTATATGACCAAAATGAACCTGCAAGAAAGAAATTAGATCATTCTGAGCACATATGAAAATTACCAAAAATAGTAACTTTCCATAAATAGTAGCTCTGCACAAAATAGCCCTTATTGAATATAAAAATAGAAATATTTTTGGGTGATGCAAGATTGCTCTTACACCTAGGATGCTCCTGCATCAGCTCAATTTTGGGAAAAGAAGAAAGAAGTATCATTATGTAATAGGTAAAGAAAAACACTAGGGTATGGTCAAGATAATGACAAGATGATGTCAGTTTTGCCTGTTTGGCTGACCACGTGGTCCTGCTAATTTTAATATATTTAGAACTTTTTGGAGGTGGCCTGCAAGGGCTTCACAACAAGGGAGAACATATTATTCATTGAAGCATTAACTAACCACACCTAATAGAAAAGTCATTGCAAATATAACTAGATTCTTGTATCCATGCACAAAAATGATATAGGAAGTAGTGATCTCAGTCCTCAGCCATAATGAGTCACATGTCACAATGATAAATTGCATGGCATAAAGCTGAAGAAAGGCTAACCAAAGATTCAATTCTCTTATGTTCATCTTCTTCTTCTAACAATAAATTGATGGAAAATGATAATGTAGACATCAATTCCAAGGAAACCTTTGATAATCAGGGACAACCTTACGAAAGGAAAAGTTAGTGGGTTCCTTTTGGTTTCATCTTTGCAATATCATTTCCCAATAATTGATTATTAGAAGTGGAAGATGGAGATGTCGTCAACAGTTGGTTGGCCTAGCGGTGAAGCTCAATAGTTCTCATTGAGCCCACCAGGGTTCAAATCCCACTGGGCGCATGCCCAGTGAGAAGACATCTTTAAAAGGGATGAGGTCAAGATCGTGCCCTGGGCGAGTTTGGCGGAATGGATACCCCTCAGACCTTGGATCTAAGCTAAAGAGAAGCAATTAATAAATGATTCTCAATTAAAAAAAAAGATATAGATGTCAGAAGAGAATCTCTGGAAAACCTTGCTTCACCTTCAAGCTTTGCAATTTCCCACTGTGGCTTGTGCCTCAATAAGGTTGAGGATTGAGATCCCTGTACACTAATCAACAAGGAGGTTGTTATTAAGACTACCAATAACAATAAGGATCATGATCGGTGGAATTCCTTTTCATGAGCTGATACAAGTCCCCAGTTAACCTTAAGTCCAATTTCTATCATTTTGCTCAAGTGGAAACTCTTAGTCAACTTGACATTAATGAAACACATGAACTTGGTATACTACCATTCTTGTTAGCAATTAACTCCCAACTTCACATTGATAATAATCAAAGATGTTTCTTTCCATTAGAGGTTGTTTAAATTGATTACACGGTGATTGATGATAATTTGGTAAAACTGTGATGACAAAGATCTATTTTTTTGTTATTGTTGTAATGACTATTTAATTTCTTTTATTTTATATTCAGGCTTTGTACTGCATTGAACTTCCATCTTTGTCTTGGATGTCTTTTCATAGAGTTTAAAAATATACCTTTTTAGCACTTATATTTGCATAGAGTATTTTTTAAATTAATTCGAAATATAAAATGCAACATGTTCATAAAAAACAATTATATATTCATAGTCTTGTATATAATAGACATATATATGATCTTAATTTTTTTTTTATACTTTACATTTTCTTAGGAATAGCAGTATTTACAATTAGTTTCTTTTGTTTAATTTCTTCCCATTTGGTTTTTTCATTTTAAGAAGAAAATATTATAGCATACTAAATTTAATGGATGTGCATAAAGTTAAAATGAGAATATATGGTTTGAAAAGTTTACTCCTTTTCTGAAGAGAATTTCTTTGATAGTCACAATTTAAGTATGACGATAAGTTTGAATTGCATTTGTTCTTTCTAGAACTTCTATTTTGACGCATAAATAAAATAAAATTTAAGAAATGCAATAGTATTTTTTCAATTGGTAGAAGTCTTGACAACTCTACAATTGACATGAATTATTTTTGGTAATCCTCATATTTAATAGAAAGTTGTTAATTATTTTTCTCTCAACATTTTAATCACAAATTAGAATTACTTAAAATTGAATGCATTAGAAATAGACCTACAAAATTTAATTGGGTTGTCCTAAAAAAATTATGTATAGTTAACGTTGCGCATGGTTCCATCAAGTTTATTATATTACTACTTTATATGACCATAGTAGTGTCCTCTAGTTGCAAGTTCATCCTATGAAAATATCTATTCTTCTCCATTTAAAAATTTTCTTGAAATTATTTTTGATAGGTTGGAACTCTTGGCACCTTTATGTGATTGTCTTGAGAAAAGTGGATTTTTCTCATTTTTAGTAGCTTTCAAACCCCATAAAAATATTTGAAATATTTCTAATAGAGCATTCAATTTTTTTTGCAATGCTTATGTATTTTGGATGTAGTGTCTATATAATTTTACATATACAATCAATTTGGTATAGCATCAAAGTTATAAGTGTTTCTTTAAAAGATAACTCATACTAACTTGTTAGTTGTATGTGTTGGTTGTCTTTGTTCATACACATTTTGTTTTCTCTTTTGAATGCATAAAATATTATAGTATAAATTAGAGTGATAATAAGAAAGTTGCATAGATTTTAAAAATAAAATAAAAAATAAAGAGAATATTAGGGGTGAGATCATAGAACATTCATTTAAGTGTCAAATAATTTAATCAAAGGTTATTGTAGTGTTTACTGAAATAAAGGGCCTAAGAGTATGTAGTATTAGAGAAGAAATATTGTGAAGTAGGAATTTTTAATCTCTACATATATTTATTATTAGTCCTATGCATGTTTTTCTCTTTTGGAAGAGATTCTCTCAATTTCATTCATGTTATTTTTATTTAGGAAAGAAAATAAATGATTGACATTTATTAGACAATCTTAGGGTAAATAAAAGCTGAATACTATCATTTATAAATGCTCCTAGAATCAAATAGATATGACTCAATATTGCTACTAAATGAAAAGTTCATTTAATTAAATAAAATTAAATGATACAAAATTCTATGTTTGAAGAGGAAGTTTTGTGATAAATATGAAAACTTTATTTGTACTTAGGAAATGATTCAAAATTATTATTTTAATTATTAATCTTATTCAAATATGCATATATAGAAGTAAGTCTAAACTTTAGTCTTAGATCCTAAACCTACTTGATCTTTTGTCTAGAACTCACATGTCTTGGTATCTTGCTTTTTCTACTTGGAAGGAGTGGTTTTGATGGATACTCTTTATGACATTTCCTAGAGAAAGGAATGCTCTCCTTTTCCTAAGCCCGTGTTGGTAATACATATAAATGTTCAAATAGCTCAATCAAACTTGTAGTGATTTCAATAATGTTGATGTAATATAAGGATAGAATACCAATATTGTGATTTATAGAAGATAAATTTTTTAAGGTTATTCCTAAAATATGACACCTATGACCGATCAAAGAAGAAAATATAATGTATTCAATCATGATTCTATTCAATAATTGTTCATTAAAATAAAATGGTTATTTTATAAATCTTATTTTCCCTCACGGAAACTGCTTATGGGAATAACTTTTGAGCACCTAACTATTCAAATAATTTATTTTATTTAATCTAAATCTACAAACTAGCCTAATTAATGTAATGCACCAACATTTCCTCCCTTATTACATTAATCCAAACAAGAGTGGAAGTTGCAAGGATTTTAAACCAACCCTTTGGAGACTTTGATGAAGTTCCTTCACCAATCCTCCTTGCTTGCTCAAGAAACACTGAACTAATTTCAACATTGGATCTCCTAAATTCCTTGGTTATCTAAGAGACACCAAACTGCCCCATCAATGGATCTCTTGACCACAAAAACTGAAACCATCAAACCATATATATAACATGAGTGCTCCCACTTCTGATTTACAATGAGACATGTTTCCTCTGAAATTCCACATCTCTTCAAAGTGTGTTAAATGCCTCCTCTAATGTTGCACATACGAGACACCTTTGCTCCAAAAGTCCATATCTCCTATGAGTGTGTCTAGCAAATCCTCAAGTGGTGTAAAAATAAATACTCATCTGTTGCACAAATCACCACTGACATGCTTACACGTTAGATGCCTTTCCTCCTTCCTTTGTTTCCTCCACCCTCTTATAATCCTATTTATCTTTATTCATTTGATGACTCATGTAATTTCTTGAAGACCTCGTCATGTATGAAAAAGATGGTTTTTGAAACACAAGAAATGTATGACATGTATTTCAAAAGGACAATATTGAATAAATGATAGACGCATACCTCAAAAAAAACATAATTTCCACATTAAACTCTTAGAGAGAAGAAACATTTAAGCCTTTAACATGAATACTTCTTCATTTCATGCTAACTCGAATACCACTTTTAAAAAAGAAATATCCTTTTGTTTACTTTATGTTTATGATATAACTATCATAAAAATCTAAAATGACAATGAGGCCCTCCTAAACTTCATAATAATAAACAATAAAAAATGTACCTCATTCATCAATATGATTGGCATGATAAAAATTTGAGATTATTTTGGCATTATCACACCAAACTCAACATTTTCCATGGTGGCAGTTATCACAACAAAATGCACTTCTATCTTGACTTTAGCAATTTTTCTTTGGTGGAAAAATGTTATGATTTGTTGGACACCATTTTTTTAAATTTATGTTATGCTCTAACTTATTACTACAGTTAGACTATGACTCAAGAGTGATAAAACAAACTTTCAGTTTACTTCGTGAATGGTAGCACCAATGAAGTTGCGAATATCAAAGATTATTGATTAGACCTTGTTTATGTGTGCTTAAATTAGTGTGTTTTCATTGATGTCAACATAGTATTGTTATTGCAGACAATGTGCTTAGTTTTTTTAGAGAAGATGATTTCAGTTTTTCAGATAATATGTTGAGGATCATGAAAAAATTTAAGACCACCCCCCCTCAAGAATTGTAGCATCACCTTGGAAAATTTTTGGGTACTCGTACAAAATCATATCTACTTATATAGGATTTTTTTTTAATTCCCATGCAAACAAGAAAATATTTATGGTGGTGAATCATTGACAGTCAGCCAAAAATAGTGTGAAATTATTGGCGATATCTCTAGAAAGTGAAATTGACATGAGAAATAATTAGAGATTTCAATTGTGGATTTTTACTCTCTAGTACCAATTACTATTTTTTATTGTCAAGTTTTCCTTAGGGCACACAAAAACAAAATGTAAATATTGGCAACTTTTCCTTAGTACACACACCAAAAAAAAAAAAGTATTGACAATTTTCCCTTAGATGACACAACAACAAAAGGAAAATATTGGTGAATTACATGGAATATCAAATTAAATAAAAAACATATACAATTGAATTACTATAATGAAAAAAATGTAGCACTGTACTTGTTTTGACAGAATTAATACAAAGTGAGTTGGCCCGACATAATTATATATTTACCAAATACTGATTTATGGGAAAACTAGACAAATGTATAGTTGACCTATATCAAAAATTAAAATTGTATCAGTTTGGATATACAACAATATAAAACTTTAATAGCATTATAATTTATCAAGATTCGACAAAAACCCCACACCGAATCTAGACATCAAAATTTTGTTTTGGTTCTGTTTGGACAACCTCATCCACATTTTTTCCTATTTTTTGCAAAGGAAATCCTCAATGGCATCGAGTCCTTTATGTACAACTTCCCTATGCACTTCACGATTGTCATGCACACTCTAGAGAAGAAAAGGTTATATGGAGCCAGAGGGATCCCCTTTGCCTTCACCAATTTTGAGGCATTCCTCATCATGATCCACAAACCCATCCCTAATGTGGGCGTTGACTAGGATATCGTCCATTCCAACTCTCTATTCTTCAGAAATACAAGTGGTAATGACCCACCTCACCTCTAACACTGTGCCTAATTCTAGACACCATGATAAGAAGAGGGATGAAATATCCAATTCTAATCTATAGTGACTCTCGACCATAAGGTACTCATGACCCAATAGAATTGAAACATTGTAAATGAAATCACCGTCCTCAAAATTGAATATTTTTTAAAGTTTGTCGCAAGTGACTACCCCTGAAAAAGGATTGAATTGTCGATGTTGGGTAGTGTGAATGGAGAAGTTGGCCAAGATTTTTTAAACATAAGTAATGTGCACTATATTTGTGACTATCTATTTTTACTTGATTTTCCAATTGAAAGTTCAAACCTTTTATAGCCAAAAACATGTTGCACTAACCATTAACTTTGCAAGTGAGTAAATTGTTAAGGCCAATATTTTAATTTTTTATTTATTAATTTTTGACATCTGAATTAATGTTAATAATTCTAATTGATTAGACCTTAAGTGAAGCTAGCAATCTTAATATGGATCAAACTTTAAATAAATTAGTTGAGGTGAGGATAGTGTACTTTGATGTGACTGGACTATCTCCCTCCCTTGTACTTTTCTCTAGTTTTTTCATTTTTTAATATTACATTAAAGATTAAAGATTTTTTATTTGTCAGACATTGACACATGATTTCATTTCATAGTTTTGTAATCTTACAAACAAGGTAAAATATTTTTGGCTTGATAAATGTAGACATGCATTCACATTTCATATTTTTGTGATATTAAAAAATATTCTTTGATTCGAGTGATTTGACACATCATCACAATTCGTTGAATCAATTATTTTTCTTGATTATGATACAAATTCCAAATTTGTAGCTTCGCCATATGGGCCTTGCATTTACTTTCCACTTTCTATTTTTGAGGTCTATTACTTGTTGGAATCATTTTTCGTTGCACCAAAAATTTGAACTATCAATGCCCAATACAAATGCCAAATTTAACCCAACCCAAGGGAGGCAGTTAAGCCATGTCACAAGTCCCCAAGGAGGTGCTGACCACCAAGTCAACAATCTCCCCCTTAGCACCAACTGAGCCTTCAGTACCCACTGAAGGGGGACTCGAACCAGTGACCCAAGGCTCTGATACCAATTGTTGGAATCATTTGCCATTGCACCAAAAGTTTGAACTGTCAATGCCCGATACAAATGCCAGATTTAACCTAACCCACGAGAGGTGGTTAAGCCATGTCGCAAGTCCCCAAGGAGGTGCTGACCACCAAGTAAACAATAAAATAATTTTTCGTAGAACTTGTTAATTTTTTTTCTTTTACTTAAAAGACATTAAAATAAACTAATGGGTGTCTCCATTCCAATCACTTTGTGAAGAAATTTGTTTTTGTTTCAAATTTCCCCTAGAAAGGGTCTAGGTAAATGGAGTTGATACTGGTGTTATGTGGAATATTTCTAAAACAATGACAATCCATCTCTTTTTTTTCATTATAATTAAGATAAATAAATATCTTGATAAATATACAACATTGTATTTAATACTCTTTGACGATGATCTTTGATCATTGAATGTGCAGCCTTTTTTTTGAAATACAGTTGTTCTTAGTTTGACTATTTTGGGTTCATAGGTATTAAGGGTTTATTTAATCCTACAGGCCCCTCCATTATTAATTACATCAAGGACTTTGAGTTTGGTTTCTAGATAGTGTGGATCTAGCTAGTCATGGATACTCCTATTAGTACAGAGGTGGGAAAAATGAAGATCACTTTCAGGGGAGAGATTTCTTAACACTAGCTGAAGCTCATGCTTAACACCAATGCAAAGCACTTCCACATTGTACGAGAAGTGATGAAAATCATTGGTAGAGAATTTTCTCTCCTCATGGATAGACCAAAGAAAAATACTGATGTCATAGCTATTTTTTATTTCTACAATCCTTTATTTAGATAAGGAATAGAGGTCTATCCTAGATTTATGTAGAAGCCTTTTTAAGCATCATATACTTGGAGAATGAGAATTTTTTTTGGATATAACAGATGAAAATATATGCATTCCAGAATGAAGTGAGTATGGATTTTGAGACCATCAAGTAGAGGTCTAGCCAATTTTGTTTATTTCCAGTTTGACATCTTTCTTGAAGAGGTGCTCTATAATTAAGAGGACTTGGGCCTTCCTCTTAACCATAATGAATGTAAGGTCATAGGTAGATTGGGAAGGAATAGAATGGTATATGAAATTTGACAAAGGGGAGTATAGTGGTGATGAATTAGATAATAGAAAAGGAACTCGTGATAAATTATAGTTTACATAGTTTTAGTGAGGCTTCATAGTAACAATAAAACATTTCATTTAATGAAATCTCATAGCTGGATTTTCTTGGGAAAATCTATTTCCCATAATCATGTTAAAATTATCTTGTCTATAATAAAATTATATAAATGATAGTTATGATTAAGTATTAGTATAAACGGTGCTTGTAATGGTCTGAAGCTTGTTTGCATTCATTGATTTTGTATTAAAAGGGATATTAGGACCAAACAATAGAAGATAGAAATTTTAGGAATTTTAAATAAACCAAATGGATGAACTCAAATGTACCATCTATTTTAAATAAATAAAAGAACTAACATTTTTTTGTCTCAATTGGGGTATGAAAGTTGAATTCTTATTTAACTAGTCTCTTGTAATTAGTGATCAAAGAATCAAGTGTGATTCATATTAATAAAATATGAGGCTTAGTTAGGGGAAAGATCATGCATTCAAATAATGCTAAGTCTAATAGTTTGTGATCTTTTGAAGGTATTAATTATTTATATCATACTATTGCAAATATTTTCTTATGTTACATCTAATAGTTGTAAAGTCGTACACACAATTATGTCTTGTTTGTTGTAGGTTCACAAGTTACTGGGCGATTAGTGCTTTCAAGTTGTGACCATGTAGAGGTTTACGTTAATGACTATTATTTGTGTCTTCCATAAGTTCACGAGGCTATGTCTAGGTTAACATAAAGTGTTGCAAAGTAGTGCTAGGGGTTAGTTGTGCAGTTAAGTTTATTATACATAGGTTCATAGGTCTTTTGTGAGGATAATTTTTTAATGATTAAAAAAATGTGAGATGTTGCCATGTGTGATAAGTTTTGTGACTAACTCATTTTTTATGCATTCACTACAAGATCGCAAGACTTTTGTGATGATGTCAATTTGGGTTGTGAACATGTGAGATGCCGCCACCCATCTAGTGTGAAATTTTAATGTTATATCACCATTGGTACATCTTCATGATTTTTTATGAAGGGTCAATGAGCTTTATTGTGTCAATGTGAGATGCTACCAAGTGTCCCTAAGTTTTTGATCAGTTGTCACTACAATTCTGTAGGATTGCTTGGCCTAAAATTTTAGGGTTATGATCTTACAAGGATATTTAAAATAGAAGTGATAGTGCATGATCATGATTTAATGATGCAGTCTTGTTTGAAGGTTGTGATCTTGCAAAGTTAACTATTTATGGTTTGGTGTGAGTTTGTGAGTTGATTTGAAGGTAAAGTTTTGAAGTTGTGAAGCTGTGCTCTTGGTCATTTATTATTTGACAATATTTGACCTAATTTTGAGGATAGGTAGATGGATTTGGGCCAATGGTTTGGTGCCACAACCAAAAAGGTTTATGACACATTACAAATTTCTCAAAATCTTTTAAACTTCTGAGAGTTAAAATCTCTAAATTGATGATTTGATTATTTTCTTTTACAGCTACCTTGAGTTATTTTGCATGTTTTTTTATTAATGTTGAGTTGATGGAAAAATATTTGATACATGAGAATCTATAAAGTTGTATACAAAGCTATTATTTGTAAATAAAATCTCATGCTTTGAATTTCTATGTGTCAGCAAAGGCACACTTGTTATTAGGAACAATTTTTTTTTTGAGGAATGGGCACAATTGTTACCAGGGACAAAAAACACACTATCAAAAAATGAGCATGCGTGGAGAGATAAGTAGATAATGTGTAAAAACTCTAAAACTCCTGGTGCTACTAGTTCCTCTCTATTAAATTATACTTTTTCAATAATAGAGGGAGGGAGGTTCCAATATGTAACAAGGTTGGGTTCTAAATTTGGCAAAGATGATTATCATTGATGTTTTTGTTGAAAATGGCCTAGTTAAGCCATTTGATATGAATTACTTCCCACTCAATAAATGCATCAGAGGAGAAGATAAATCCACATTGGTTAAGATTGAGATGTTCTATTTTATAGAGTCATTTGATATTACTAGAGCTATAAGTGTTGACATTGACCTCGATGAAGCAAGGTGGCAATATCTTATGCATAAACATGTTATGAAGAACAAGGTAATTCCCAAACATATACCAAGAGATGGAAGGAGGACAGTACCAATTCTTGACAGTGTAAATGAACCATATGATTTGGATACTTTCGAAAATTACATCAAAAATATTATGTATGGTCTCTATAAGGTTTTTTGGATAGATGGAGAAAAAAAGTAATTCAATATATTATGATGATTTCTATGGATATTGAGAACCCACGTGTGAAAAAGGAATATGATTATGTTAGATTTTTCATTAATAGAATTCATAATGACTTAGTGGAAATTTAGATTGATCTTTTTATAGTCAATTTCAAGAATTAATCAATCTTGATGCATCTAATTTTGTGCTTCAATATTGACTACATGGACAAGGAGTTGATCGTGATGAAGGAAGATATGTGCATGAATATTCTAGTGCAAATATGGACAAGGGTATCAAAAATTACTTCTTAATCTTCCTCATTCTTGTATTTTTAAAACCCGATTGTTGTTCCTCTTAGGAATATGTGAGGTGCAAAAGAGGATAGGATTCCTTTTGACATTAGGAGAATGATTAGGTCATTGTATTTAACATGAAAGGGCCTATTAGGCACGATTGTTGGGATACATTCTTATTTGGTAATTTACCATCATTAGAGGTTTTGGTTGTCCTCAGCCACCCCAAATTTTAAAAAAATATGTTCCTCTTAGGGTGGGTATCAGCAAATTTATTTGGCAATTAACATTGGTTGAAAAGGAATTTCTAGGTCCAAAGAAGAAGAATGGCATCCTATTGCCAAGATTATGGGTAGTAGGTGATTTCATAGTAGTAATGTGGGCCTTAGATTCTACGAATGACTTCCTAAGACATTATAGAATGTCTACTAGGAAACAAAAATGTTGTGATCTTGATGTTTTATGAAAGTTATTTTGAAGGAGATGGCAGGTGTTACTTTTCCACTTCATGAGGTATTATGTGATGAAGATATCATAAGAAATAGAGTTTTTTCTGATGATTTGATTAAGAATAGAATAAAATGGAATGATATTTAATGAGTTGAATGGGAATTCAAAGAATTTGATCCAACATTCCTTGGTTTTTACCTTGAGCTTAAATATTAGGATAGGTTGAAGACTCTGATCACTGAATATGATGAAATTAGGGAAATGATGCCATAGATGCCTGATTGAGCATAAGCAATGGGTTAAACCTAAGGATATTGAATCATCTCATGAGAAGGTGCCTCAATAGAGGGGATATATTAAAATTGTGGAGGAAGGAGATGAAGTCAAGTCTTCACAAAGACTAGCCATTAAAAGACAAAAAATTAAACAAGTTACAAAAATTGTGAATGATGATGTTGAGGCAATGATTATTGAAAAGGGATCCTATTTCCATGATTTAAGGTAGAAACTTAGAGATGCCCAAAATCTACTTGAGGATGAGAAAACAAGATAATCTAACATGGCATAGGTTTTAAGTATGGATGATAGGTTTTTTCTATCTAATATATTTATGTAGGATGATGATTTTACTCAAAATGAGGAATTTAAAAGTTTTTTTATTAAACTAAAGGAAAATGAGTTGAGGATGATTTTAGGGCCATATATTGATAAAAATGAGGAGGATTTGATATTGGCACTCAAACAATATGAGCTAGATAATCGAGCATTAATTGTAGAACATGCCAAAGAACTTGTGAAGGGAAGTGGAATTCTTCTGATGCTACGGTGGGACACCCAACCCTCATTTATTATTTATATTTAATAATTTTGACATCCTGATTCAATTTTTAGGCCTAAGGTTGGGTTTGTGGATTTTTTTAGAGGATCTAGCATTAATCCAAAGAGTAAAACATTACGAAGTTGGTCACTTGCACCTACGAAAAAAAAACCAAAACTCATTGATGTGAAGGGAATGAGGGAAGGTGACAAATTAATCTAGAATATTCAGAATACAAGTAACAAGGTGTTACTTGATTTGATGACCCATGTGTTATTGTTGAACAACCAAGCAACTAAAGATTTAGAGAAGAGATTTAGAAAAAAATTATAATCATTTAATGAGGATTTTAAAGGAATATGAAGGGCAGGTTATGATGAATCATAAAATCAAAGAGAAAATTACTAAGATGACTGAGAAGTTAGGTAATGTGCTAGTCACTTCAGTTCTTGATATGCAAGATGTCTCAGTTGAGACTATGGGTAAGTTTTTTCCTTCTTACTCTAATATTTCTATACATGTTGCTGATAGTGAAAAAATGAATGAATATGATCATAGGATTGAGAACTTAGAGGTAGAGAAGAATACTCTTGGAGTTAAGATTTTGCTAAAAATTATACATCACAGGGTTGACATTCTGAATAATAAGTTGGATGTTGTGCATAACTCACATACTTCATTCAAAGTTGTTGGGAATGCATGCTTGGAGGCAATTTTATTACTAGGGCCAACTTTCAATTTATGGTCTGGGAGAAATTTGGTTATGGATAAATTAATGACAATTTTGATTTACAAAGAGGAATTATCAGATAAAATTTCTAAGATAAAAAGTATGCTAAATGTTGTTAATTGTTTGTATACATTTTTTAATGGGAAGGACACTTGATTAAAGGAAAATTTCAATTATTTGTTGACTCGTATAATGCTTATGTGCCCAATATTTTTGATAAAGGGAGGAAATTAAAGGAAGTTGATAGTTGGATGTGTGAATTTGATTTTATTATTGATAGTATTAAAAAATTACTATACCTAAAAAATGACTATGATATGTACCTAGTTTCAATGATGTACTAGAAAATCTTTTTAGAGTTGAGGTGGACTATGTGAAGCTCATTTTATATGCGAGGGTTATAATTAATGCTTGCTCGAATGAAGTAGTTGAGTAGTTGGAAATTGTTAGGAATTTTGATTTTCCATCAGATAGAGTATTTGCCAGATGCGAGATGAAGATGAATAAGGGAAAATCTATTTGAACAGTTAGGTTTCATAATTTTTTACTTTTTGTGGGTAGTCACTAACATGGAACTTGAGCTTTTTTTATAGGGAGAACAATTATTTCATAAGGTACCTTGAATTTTCCTTCAAAACCTATGGGTAGCATACGTAATTCAAATAAATTATATCTGATCTATTTTAGACAAAAGTACCAATCGTCATTTTGCTAATATCTAGTTTCTAATGTAGAAAATTTGAAGACTTGATATGGTTGTTTCAATGTTCACTGTTGTTACTTGTCAATTTCATGGACAATAGGAACCATAGTTATATTGTAGCTCCAACACCTGATAATACAGAAGAGGATAAAAAATATTGTGAGAGTACCATTTCTATATGAGTGATGATAAATTATACTCATTAAGTTTGTCGAATATTTCTTTAAGACCTTTTATGATAATTTAAGGGAGAGAGAAATTCATATATCACAACATCTAATATGGTCAAATAATTACACAGGGAAATTCAAGAATGCTAGAATGTTTTATTGGTTGAGTAGGACACACAATAAAATAGATATCCAACATATCTGGAGTTTTTTGAGGTTGGACATGGGAAGAGAGAACATGATGATTCCAAAGAATGTATTAAGAGAGTCCTTTGTAGAGAGAAACTTCAATTTGAGGAAAAAATAAATTTAAAGATGCATGTGCAATTGTTGAATGGTATAAAACAAGTTTGTCTACAGAATCAAGTTGGAACTCTACAATTAGATGTTTCTTCTAGATAGTTAAAAAGAACAATATCCTTTCAAGATATGATTGTGATACAGTCAGTGAATCAACTAAATGACACCCATTTAGAAGTTCTAATTCTAAAACTTAGACTATATGGATTAGGGAGCTTGCATGATTTTTTTTTTATTTTATGTTGCAAGTGAATAGGAAGAATGTGAGAATACATAATGGGTTGAAGGATAGAAACAAATATCCTTAACACCTAGTGAGACACAAG
This sequence comes from Chamaecyparis obtusa, assembly GCA_027943335.1. Taxonomy (NCBI): domain Eukaryota; kingdom Viridiplantae; phylum Streptophyta; class Pinopsida; order Cupressales; family Cupressaceae; genus Chamaecyparis; species Chamaecyparis obtusa. Next base: position 57,735 of record BSBK01004534.1, read on the forward strand.
ATCAAGATGATATAAGAAATGATAACCTGGATCATGCATTTGCATCAGAAGATTATCATCGTGTTTCACACCACATACAACTCAATAATTAAATTCAATTTATTTTAAAACTTTAAATTATATTAGTTATGAATGTAATATAATTTATGATTATATTTAAATTATAAATCTACAAAATCTTTATTTCTGCATGTATCTAATTTTGTTTTCCATGACATGTGTGTGTTGTTGTAGCACTTAGAGATGACAAAGAGGAGACTGTGTATTGGCTAGCCTGATGTGTAGAACCTAAGGAAAAGTTGATATGTCAAGAAGTAGATGATGGTTTTCAGTATCCATTTGGGTCTATTGTGGTAGTTGGTACAAGACTACAAAAATACATAACAAGACAGAATAGTTTACTAGATTTTGAATAATACCAATCATAAAAGAGGATTATACACTATTTCCATTTGTAGTTGTGACAAATAACAAATTGGAAAGATACAAAGGGAGACTTTCTAATAAAATATTATGGACATTTTGAATGGAAGAGCGTGAGGAAATCATATACGCATTGCAAAAAAGAGAGGATGTTGATGGTACATTAGGCTGAATCAAATATATAGATGTAATTGTTTTTATTTGTCTTATTTTTATATGTTTCTCTATATGTAGACATCTTATTTCTAGTGTCATATGTAGATCTAATTCAGAGATAAATTTGTAACAAATGAAAATTGACTTGAAATGAACTTTTCATTTAAATTCATAGTTTCTAACATTTGAACATTTATTTTTATGATGTAGGACCTCTAGAAGAACATAGACATAAACTATTTATGCAGTTCAATGCACACTTGTGTTCGTCCAATTTTGGTTTTATAAAAAACATGAGTTCACTTTTATTCATCCAATTTTATTTTAAATATAAGTTAAATTCATAGTTGTGTTTGTTTAATTTTTCTCTCAATATTAAGCTATGTACATTGGTCATATGTTCAATAATAGATAATGATAGAGTTATTTGTACATCCATATTCATAGTTCAAATTAATATATCTCATTGTTAGATAATTTAATGTGGAAAATATGGAAACGGTTTCGAACAATGCACATAATAGAGACCCTAAACCAATATTTACCAGAAACATATGAATCTCTAATGATAAGTAAGACAAATTTGGAAATGCTTGTAGATAAAATGAAATACATATGTCATTACATAGCAGACCTAGAAATACCTATTTTCTAGTGTCTGTACTGAGTTTTTGGAAATTCTGCAATCGGATCTGGAACTGAAACATAAAATAGAGAAAATCTAGAAATCTTTTTCTTTTTTGAAGTAGGTCAACCTTGATCCCTTTATGTTGACCTTGACTTGCACTGCTCTGATTAAAATTATGTTCATGGATCCTGAAAGTTTTCCAGAAAGGGTATCTAAATCTACTCTGTAATTCACTATTATGCACTTGCACCTGCAAGAAAAATGGTTTTGTTGTTTGGATGAGGGCTTTGCCTTGGTCAAACCCTAGTTTTAGAATTAAACTTGAAATAGAATTGAAATGTGGAATGCTAGCAAGTAGTAGAAGTAGATCTAACAATGAAGCTATGATATTCAATAGATATACAATTGTATTTGAAATGTAAACAAGTATCTTAATATGAAAGCTTGGACTCAAAATTAAAAACCATAAATGTAAATCAAAACCTCCATGATTGTATGCTTGGAATCCACCTTGAAGGAAGAATGAATAGATCTTGAAGATGCACAAAGGACCTTAAAGGAAGATCACACCACCATGATGGATAGATCTAGGGTTTGAATGATGAATCTTGAATGCTTGAACCAAATCCCTTCAAAGGCTTGAATGCTTGATTACTTGATCTTCAATGGAGAGCTTGAATGCTTGAAAGCTTTAAATTATGAAGAGAAATGAATGTTGATGATCCTCCTTAGATTTATTGATCTTGCTTGCTTCTTGATTTTTTGATTCCTTGATTTTATGATTAATCGCTTAAATTGAAATGAGAGGAGGAGGCTTCCTTATATACTAGTCTAGGGCAGAAACTTCTATAGAGGCCAACATAGGAGACATAAATTTCCATTATTCCTATACCCCTAGGAGTGGAAAAAAATTAAATATATTTTAAGAGTCACCATTTTGAAACCCAAAACAGATAACCCAAAAGCAAAAAAATAAACTTTTGAGTTTCCCCCTACATCTAGGAAACTGTCCAAGGAAAAAGGGGGACATGGGTCAAGGTTGAGGTCAACCCTGACCTAGGTCAAGGTCAAGGTCAAACTTGACCTAGGGGTTTAAGAGCCATGTAAAATATTCTAGGTGAGGAAAATAGTGCTCAGGGAGGCCCAATCAGAGCCCTAAAAAGGAACAGAAGATGGAAAAGGGGAAGAAAATAGAGGACAACATGATGACATCCAAAAAAAACCCCTAAGGAGGGCTAAACACTCTTAACATGAAAGCGCTTCCATTTTAAAATGATACGTTAAGCCACCAGTTTAGCGGGAGTATGGAAATTGAACATACTCATGGTAAAGTTAGAAGAAAGATTCCAATGGATCACAATGAGGTTGAACATCACTTATTTGAGGACATGAGCCCCTAGGAAAAGGATTCTAACTCAAAATACATGCACAAGGGCACAAAAACAAAGAGAAAATAAAGACAAAGCTAAAAGACACAAAAAGATGGGTTAGTACAAAAACAAACCCAAATCAACTAGCAAATGAAACCTTGATAAGAAATGTTTCCTATACTAATATCATATTTGGAAATATACCATTAAATCATACATGATTACATAAGAAAGACAAGATAAACATTATAAATAACATAACTTTGTGATCTAATTCTACTAGCATGAAAGAAAAAAGAGAGAAAAGAGAGAGAGTGATTACCTCACCCAATAAGATGCCCACCTTACCATGAATCACCAAGGAGGGAGAGCCCAACATGTAGCCAACCTGATAGTTCACCCACAAACTATTCTGTGTAGTTGTAATGCATCTTCTGACGGCTTTTGGAATACCCATAGATCCACACTCTTGTATCACTATGGAATATAGAATGTGTGTCTCTTCAGGATTTAGCAACTTATGTGTGTTACCTTTTGAGGATTTAGCATATTTTAAATTGAAAATGCGTGTCTCTTTAGGATTTAGGAACTTATGTGCATTACCTTCCAAGGATTTAGCATATTTGAAATTGAAAATATGTGTCTCTTTAGGATTTAGCAACTTATGTGCATTACCTTCCGAGGATTTATCATATTACAAAATTAAAACTATAGCATAAGGGAGAACCTATATATATTCCTCACTTCCTTATCATGGCTACCTACTAGAGAGGATAAAGAAGAGAAAGAGGATACCTACTTCACAAAGTAAGGAGATAACCTATTAACAACAATGTACACAATATTCTTAGCAAAGAGTATTGACCCTTAGATCCAAGGGCATAGATAATCATGAAAAAGGATATGTCACTTATGGAAAAAGGATCCTCAAAGAGAAAGAGATCTTATCAACAAGACCCCCACCATAGAGGAGTTCTTTAGATAAAATATCATCTTTCAAAGAAAAGAAAAGAGAGACCAAAGATCAAATCATCAAGCCCTTTGTGATCAGGAGGAAGAGGAATCTTGGAACGCGGGAATCAAAACTCTAACCCCAAAGAAGGGGAAATAGTTTATAAAGATCATAATTTGTAAAATAAAGAAAAGGTGATGAGCTTGGACAACAACCTCTCACATAAAAGGATATCCATAGCCAAAGCATCAGTCAGTATAAGGAAATAATGTTGGAGAATAAAAAAATACCAATAAGCTAAGGAAAGTGGATCCCTGGACAGAGAGAAAGAAGGAAAACCTTGCCCCCTGGGATGAAAGCAAGGGATGCCTTTGCAAAAAAAATGTCTTTAGAAAAGATATCATGAATATTAGAAAAGAGCTATGGATGATTATGAGAAAAGGAAAGATATCATAATACAAAACCATAGGGATAAAATATAGAAAGAATAACTAATTAAGCTTAAAAAAAAATACATGCTAAGAGCATAATGGATCCTAGAAAAATGGGAGAAATACCTCTTGCCCCCCAGTCAAGAGACAAGAGGAGAAAAGATCTATATTATAAAAGAATGAGGGGTAAAATTGTGAAGAAATTGTAATACCGTAGAAGAGTGAGATATAATTCCTAAAGAAGATCTTTCTCTAACATATATCTTGAAATGCACATAAATAGAAAGTAAATGTGTATTACTATAGTGAAGAGGATATTTTTACTTCGATTGAGTTAAGGACACAAGTTTTTTGTTGTAAAGTTGAGATAGTGTGAGCCAGATTAATGATTATGGAATCATTAGAAGAAATAGGAGGCATAGAAACATTAGAAACACTAGGGAAAGTGTAGGAAGTAGTGGGAATGGACAGCACAACCGGTGGAACACTTGGAACCGTAGTTGGAAGAGGGTTGGAATAGGTATAAGGAAAACTATGGTAAGAAGGTTGTGAGGTAGCTAAAGACACCGGTGGAACACTCACAGGAAGAGATGAAAGAGATGTAGCTACCCAAGGAGGAGTGTAAGTAGGAATGCTGGGTATTGGAACAAAAGAAGGTTCCACACTAGTGATAGGAGGAGTGAGTGCTAGATCTTGAGAAAAAGGTTTGACATTTAAATACACAGGATGAGTAATACCATGTAGGAGATTAACCCCTTGATCACTATCATGAAGAAATTTCTTAAAGGCCTCTATAACTTGAATAGAATATTGAGGATATAACATTCTAGGTGCATCAATGTTGTAAATAGTGGAACATGAAGGTAACCATGCACACACCGTATGGTAAAGGTCAATTGAAGAGGTTAGAGAGGAGGATGAAATAGGAATAGGATCAATGGAGATCTTATTCAAACAATTTTCTATTGGCGAGTTGACTATACTAGTGTTTATGACTAAGATTAGTGTTGTCATTATGGCAACAAAGTCATATGTAGTTTTGGTGTCAACGCACTTACTCAAAAGATCAGAATTTGGCTAAGTATGGAAGATAGAGCAGATAGTTAAGTACTTGATGAAAACAACATCAGTGCACGTGTGTATGACTAATTTTTGGTATGCACCATTTAAGATAATATTTTGAGTATGTAATCATGCTAAGTATAAGAATGCATGATCAAATGAGTTAGTATGAAGAAGTTATAGTGAGTTGAAGTGACACAGTCAGTGAGTAGCATAACAGAATAGAGCCTACAGCTGACATCAAGTATTTTGATTAGCAGTTATTATTTTTTTTGTAAAGGTTATGCATCTATTGTATTTATGTTGTACACATGTTAATAAAAATGTATGTATAAAGGCTGGAGCCGATTCATTTGGAAGCGTTGTATGTAATAGGTTATAGGCCGACCTAGTAAATAGTTTTGGTTGTGCCTATATATAAGACATGTGATTTTGTATTAGAGCATGATATGGATACAAAAGATGGAATAGAAGAGAAGAATTATGTGAAGTATGTGTTCGGAGCAGTAAGAATGTTATAGATATTTACAAGAGGTTAAAACATCAATGTACAAAATGAACTGATCTGACAAGTAGTGTCATAGTAGTAGTTCACCCTTGTAGATATAGTGTGTATTTGATATCCATGAGGTTATAGCCTTCTATATTGAGAAGTGAGCTCTGGTAGTGAGCCTTCCACCTCTAACAGGGTTTTTTACTTCAAGACTCCTCATAGGGTTCGACCAATGACCAGGTTATTGTACTAAAGCATTGTAATGACTTCTCCTAATAGGGAAAAGGGACATTTACAGGTTCCTAATACACAAGTATAATTATTAGTGGGTATTAATTCCCACTGGGGTTTTTCCTTTGGCCAAGGTTTCCCCGTAATCATATCTAGTGTTATGTGTTATGGTTGTTTACTTTACTTGCTTTAATATTCAGTTCAATAATTAAGTTAATGAGTTAAGTTTCAAGTATCATTAATTAATAATATAGAACACCGATTCACCCTCCCCCTCTCAGTGTTCTCATTCCTAACAATTAGTATCAGAGCTTTGATCCTTTGAAGATAAGTTTAACCACTTGAGGAGATCATGGATACAAGAGAAGTAAAACATCTGAAGAAGAATCTTGAAGTAGCTCTTGAAGATCCTGATAGATCTGAAAAAGAAATTGAAGAACTAAAATTGAAGGTCACTAGCTTACAAGTATTCATCAAGAAACTCGGAAAAGACTTCAAGGATTGTTCAAACAATGATTTGGGAAAAATGGTCAAAAAGGTGAATGAAGAAAACATGTCTCTAAAGGATCAAATTGAAGAGTTGGATGAAAAGCTAACTAACAATCAGGAAGCTTATGAAGATTAGATCAAAGAGAACAAATATTTGGATGAAGAACTGAGGCAAGAAAACATGAAAATCTTGGAGTTAGAAAACATCAAGAAAAAGGTGGAATCTGAATTGACTGAAGCAAATAATTATATTGACAAATTGTACACAAGTAAGGATCTAATAGAGTCATAGTTGTATGCATAGAAGATTAAAGGAGATACCACTGGTATTGGATTCAATGAAGCAAAAAATCAAATCAATGATATGCGAGAAATAATGAAAGCACCAGAAGAATCTATAGAAGCTAAGAAGATTGGAAATCATAATGAAGCCAAAGAAGAACCATCTAAAGATGAATACAATCTAGTAAACGGATCTTGTTATGCCTATAACAAGCATGGACATATAGCAAGATATTTTAAAGAGGCAAGACCTTTCAATGGTTATTGTTATTCATTCAATAAGTTTGGTCATAGAGCTATGAATTGTAGATCAAATCAAAGAAGCCAGACTCAGCAAAATTAGAGAAATCAACCATAGCATAATGTGAGAAGTCCTTAGAACATTACATGTTAGATATGCAATTACAATGGTCACACAACTATACAATGTAGTATGGTAACTCACATCAATGCACCGAGGAATATAAGGCCTCTAGTCATTTTTCACTCTTGCAACAAGGTTGGACACATCTCAAAGTTTTGTAGATCACAGGCGTAAACACAAGAAAGACCTAATAAGTCTCAAGGATCAATTTTGGATGAATTTGGGAAAGTCAAGTTTGTGAAAGCTACAAAAGATGCGAGTAAGATTTGGGTGGAAGTAAAGAAAGATAATGTTGATGACTATGTAGTGGATGCATCCATAATGGACACACCTTCTACTTCTGGATGAATGACCCTCATGGTCATATGGGAGCTAAATTAGCTCTCGACCCCTATGCGGCTGGTATACTCACCCTCAGAGTATGCATCTTTGGTTTTAGATGTTTGGATACTAGTTGATGTAGTCTACAAGAGCACACATCTTGATTGACAGTAGAAACAAATGTTGGAATTCTATGTTGCATTCCATATTATGGTGGCAAGCATTAATTGCATAAATTTTTTTTAATAGTCAACGAAGATCCTTTATCCACACATTTTCATTCAAGTTCGAGCCTTTGGAGAACATATGAGATCAAGAAGATAGTATTTAAGAATTGTAGTTGGTTTATCAATGAAGAAGTGTGAAAGTTGGTTACGAAACCCTTGTTTGGACATGACAGTTCAGAAACCCTTTGGAAACCTATTTGAGTGATTGATCAAGTAAGTAATGACCACTCCAATTGTGTTTGATGTTACTGAAAGGAAGAGATACATTTTCAAGAAGCATCCCTTTAAGTTAGTCTTATATGATTTGGAAGGGGCATTCTCTAGGACTCGGATGTGAGTTATGCACGTAGACAACATACACACATACATATATTGCAAGAAGGAATCTGTAGGATTGGATAGGATTAGGTCACACTTAGATTCAATGATGAAATCAGACATGACATTCATGGATGAGTTCATGCACCTTGCAAATCACCCAATTATTGAGTATATGACTATATATGAGTTCTATGAATCTGAATGGATTAAAATCCTACTGAATAGAATACATGATGAGCTATTTTGGATAGGACAATTTCCAGTTCGCATTACTTCAGATCTCATTTATGAGATGACAGGACTACCCAAGACCAACACCATTCTTCCTACTAGTAAGGATGTCAGGACGCAAGTGGAGCAAGCTTGTAAGTCCCGTAGTGATAAGTGCGACATGAAAATTGAGCCAATAGAGGAGAAGAATATAAAGTTGATGTCTATGATACTTTGGTACAAGTTTCAACATGCTAACAAAGTGAATAGTGTGTTAGTGGAAACTATTCTGGCAGCCATCAGAATTGTAAGGGAAAATGGAGAGTTTAACATGTGTGAGATCATGCCCACATAGTTGTTAGACAACATTAGGGTCATCAAGCATGATAAGAGAGAACTATTTAGATTTGGGTCACTTATCATTTACATGTACTTACATATTGTTGGAAAAGTCTCATATATTTATCTTGACAAGAGCCTACCTACATTACCACAAATTTCATTTGAGGAAACATCTGAGATCACCTTGAAAGATTTCATGGACTTATAAATAAAGACATTCAGAATTAGAATGCAGAGAAGGTATAGGATACCTAAGAGTATTATGGAGAAGTATAAGGACAACATTTGTTTCATGGTAGAGAAAGACATCACATGCATGGAAGTAGTTGAGCCTAGGACTAAGTGGATTTATCCACTTGGTTATGAAGTAGAGGAACACATTCTAGAAGCCTATGCACAAGTCCTCCTATCAGCACCTAAGGATCCCAATGAACCAAGATGGGGTACTTATGAGGAGAAGACAAGATAAGTAGATTCTATCTTTTATAGTGCATCAAAAAAAGAAAGGCATCTAAAATCACATTAGACATACTAAAAATTCATGGTGTTACACAAGAAGACGTGGATAAAGCTAGGGAATCCAAGATTGCAATGCAACTTGAGAGCACACCCTCTTCTGAAGTCAAATAAGAAAATATTAATGATCTGAAGGAGAAGAAGAAAACACTCCTATGCCCACAGATGCTATTGATCTGGAGTCCACACCATCACTTGAGCCTAACAAGATGCCTAAGAGGAAGAAGCAAACCAACACAAGACACCCATTATTAAGGACAACAAGAAGCAAAGGCAGAAACACTCAAGCACCTCCTGAGGTGGGATTCAAAATGAGTCTAGAAGTCTTCAGAACTACAGTAGTTGATAAGGGAATAATTGATCAAATTGCTAAGTTCTATGATAAATATCATCAGATAAATAAATCAGAGATCCACAGTATGATAATAAAGCATATGATTAAGTTCAAGAAGTTAGTCTTGGAACTTAAGACAATAATTCCTAAACAAGTATGGAACATACTTGAATCTTTGAAGAGACAAGCCATTGAAGAGGACATGAGAATCAGAGTAAAGAAACTAGATATTAACCTCCCAGTGTGTTCAGTTGAAGAGAAAATATCATTGTTAGATTTGGTGAAGCCTCACCTAAGAACCAAGCTAAGAAATCTACAGATTATGAATAAGGACTAAGAGTTGGTTGTAAAGGAGATAGAAAAGGCATTTTAGAAGGTGTTCTTGGAAAGGCACATGTATCCTCCTACTGCACCTACAAATGAAGTTCCCTCTAAGAAAGCCAAGGAGTCAGAGATCCCTGATGCACCAATGACAAGTCCATAGGATTCTACACCCACAATGCCAACACCTACACAAGCAATAGAAGTAGAAGAAGACACTATAGTAATTGATAATATAGAAATATCCATGGTAGCATCAGATAAGGATCTAGATAAGTTTGATGAAGCATTTTTAAGCAATGAGAAAGTAGAGATTCTATGCGCTGATGAGTCACCCAAGCAGCAAGAAGGAGTTCAGATTGTAAACATAATTGGACAAGAAGAAGAGGAAGAGAAGGAAGATGAACCTATAGAAGAGCCCTCTGTTGAATTACAAGTGAAGGTAAAGACTAAAATCATGGACAACACACTCATCACACCCAAGCCCTCAATTTCATTATTGTCAAGTTTGACCCCTGATACAATAAGTTTAGACTCATGGGGAGAAGAAGATCTGATGAAAAAAAGTGTGTTAGCAATGGAGAAAGAAAAGGAGAAACAAGTAATGATGAATCCATTATTTGTTGAATCACTAAGAATACTGAACAACCTATTACCTAAGGACAAGAAAGTAATAAAATTTCATTCAGTGGATGATGTAAGCAACATCCTATCAAGTTTTAAAGAAAACTTCTCAAGCCTTGAAGAAGCAACATCTAAGATTTCAGAGGAGAAATATCTTAAGAAGAGGCTAAATGAATTGATAGGTAATTTTGCACTTGAACTCAATTCTCTTAAGGTTGGTCAAGCTATGTTAAAGCATATAGTAGAAAAAGGAAGGAAGATAATAGCTGATTGTATGAATAAAGACAAACTCACTTCAAACCATACCAAGAAGATTCAGGAAGCTGAATCCCTGATGGAAGCTATGAGAAAATAAGTAGAAGGCACCTCACAAGATATCAACATGTGTAATAATGTCTATCAAGGTCAAATAGACAAGATTGATAAGGCAAAGAAAGAGATAGCTAAGATAAGGGCTAGGCAAGCACAGTTGAGGAATGCACTTGTGCCCTCTCTAGATGTGCTAAATTAGAATATAAAGAAGATAGACACCACTATTATGACATATGATCAAGGGCCATGTAAAAAGTTAGAAAAGATGGAGAATTTAACTTATGCATTATGCACCCATCTCCAGACAGTAGATGCACTCAAGGAATTTTGGCAGCAAGAGATCCAAAACCTCAAGATTGCATACCTAGATACATTATCTATGTAAGTACTTGAAGATTCATTTTTATGCATCATTGTTATTAATGTCAAAGGGGGATTAGATTAATATGGAGAAGTAAAAGGATATATTAATATGGAGTAGTAGATGTGTGTGTGAATTTTGTACCTAGCTGTAGACATATCACTTCAGTAAAACATTAGAGGTTAGCAAAAATCAAAATATGCAAATAAGAACAATATAGCTAACCAGGTGATTTACTGCCTTCTAGTAGGTGTGAGTATGGCATTCTCATATTAGACCGAGATCAATGACAATGCAACACCTAAATGAAGGATTTAAATGATGAAAGCAATAAAATATGAATGCAAATTAATGTATTTATTTTTTTTATTTTTGATGCAATAAGATGAGAAAAAATGATAATAAATTAATCTAAATGGATTGAAATGATATGCAAATTAAGCTAACAATGATATGAAATATGAAACTAGAATGAATTGAAAACAAGATTGATCTCACAAAACATTGATTCGCAAGAAGCTTGATGATTCCTCTGATGTCAATTCGCTAGAGTAAGTATGCAAATTCTATGGATGATTTGTGAAAAGCTGAGCCTTGCTTTTATAGAAATCCAGGGCTTGAGGGTGCATGGAAAAAGTCATAAATCACTCTTGATGAACTCAGGTTGATTTTTGAGTTAGCAAGAAATTAGAAATAAATAACTCATAAAATCATGCAAGAACAACTTTTTAACTCAATTCAGAAGTTTAGATCAACTTTGAACTCAAAATAGATGGTGAGTTTCGAAAAGATAACAACTTGAATTGATTTTCTAATTTAAAGTTTAACTGCTCTTTGAATGTGCACAATTAATCATGAATTAATTAAATAAATAAAGTGATTTATCCTCAACTTAACTAATTTTTGAAATTAAAACAACTGATTTATGGTTAATCAATTATTAAATCAAACTTTATTGAAAAACTATATTATTAAAAATTGACAACTGACTTTAATTAATTAAATAGGAATTTAATCAATTAGTCATAAGATTTTTTCTTTTATTGTCAAAATTAAATAATACCATTTAGGAATAATTTAATTTAATTTAATTAAATAATTAAGTGACAGTATTAAATCTAATTAATTAAATATTCAAAATATTCAATTAATCAAACTTTAGGATAAATAAGATTTATCGCCAAATAATAATTAAATTAAACAATAATTAGAATAAATAGAAATATTCAAGGAATATTCCCCAATGCAAAATTAAGATAAAATCAATTAGAATTTGATAATGTGTAGATGTGCCTTAGGTTAGGACTTTTGTATCGATTTCGTTCAAATTTGAAGATGTAGGAGGTTAATGAATCTATAGCCCATTTTTGGGGTATTACATTTTGCCCCTCTTTGAATAATTGGGCGAAGCACAGTGGTTCAAAGAATAGTCTATGTATGATATACATGTTTGAGATTGATTTGAAAGATTTGAAACATTTGAAAAAGAGATATCGACCTAGGCCTAGAATGACCAGGAATCGAGATGATGCTAGCTATATCAACAATGAACCAGTGATTACCAAAAAGTGCCAAAACTCCTGATTCTGAACCTTATGATTGTGAAGAAGTGAGTGACTGATTCCAAACCTCAATGTCCTTATATGAAACATATTGGTATCACATCCTAAACCCATCAGTTATGAAGAAACAAGGAAATGACGCTAATGAACCGATGGTTACAAAAAGCTGGTACAGTTTACAAGATAGATTTAGGATACTAGATGAATCTGATATGCCCCAAGAAATGATAGATTTTCCCCAAGTGACAAGGACTTTAGATGAAGAAAGATTTTATTGAGTTACAAAATTTGAATGATGCACAATACCATGCCCCCTTTGGGATGAAAATTGAAATCTAACAAGAAAAGTCAACGTTTATAGTTTAGAAGCATGTTAATTGATTTGAGAAATGGTTTTACATGTTTGAGAACATGTTCTGCATCATTTAGAGGTCCCGGAGAACAAGTTTGACTAGTTTTGACCATGTGTTGACCAAATTGAAATTTTGATAGTTTGATGTAAGATAGTTAGTTAAGTTGAATACTGGATTTCTGTGATGATTGAAGGTTGATTATGCAAGTAGTTAATAATATGAATGATCTCAGATTTTGATTTTGATCCTGAAAAAGGATTCTACTTACTATTTCACTGGAGGAACCTTGATACAATGCTTAGTCCTTGTGTCATGTTTAGTATTTTTGGTTTTGAAAAATTGTATAAGTGTTGAAGCAATTTGTGAGATCATGCAAAGTGCAAAATGAAATGCAGAATGAAATGCAAACCTAGGACCTAGGACCTAGTCACTGATCATGTGTCGATTTGTTATCATCATTGAACTTTTTAGGTAACCGGAGAAATTAATACAATGCCCACTAGTTATGAAACTATAAACATATGAATATCAATTTGTATGCACAGGAATCAATACAACACCCACTGGTTAGGCAACCATGGACATATGAATATTGATTTTATTTTTGAAATGTCGGATTAGATATAAGCACCAAGGCAGAAACGCCAGGATGACTTGAATATCATGTCCATTTTGATATAGCAATTTGTATAACAATCAAAACATAAATTTCGTGATGACCTGAATACGCCTTACATTACAAACACATCAAGCAGTCAAGAGATCCTTCTAAATCCAGTGTGAATTACCCGTAGTGACCCTTTATCGTTCACATCCTTAGGCAAGATCGTGTTTCATAGTAGGAGAAAGAATTCACTAAAAAAGACAATAGTTAGATCAAACTTCCTTGAATTTTCTAGGTATCAATGGTTGAGGTATGCATGGCCATCCAATATGAGATAGAGGCTCTTACAGATGAACACCATTTCAATCTAGAATTTCCAAAGTTGTTATATTTTCACATACAAGTAGAAAACAAAGAAAAGATTATGCCCCCAGTCATCACTCTCTAAATCATATAAAGGACATCATCAAAGAGCTTGAAGAAACACAATATGAAAAAATATCAATGGGAATCAGTAAGCATACCAGGAGATAAAAGCATGTAAAAAGAACATATTGTTTTCATGTTGGGTTTGATTGCGTTGTTGTAGATGCAAAATCCTTTGTGGAGATGATATAGACCGATTGACTCAAATGAAGCTTCAAGGGATTTTGACTTGATATGACTCATCTAAGATGTATTGGAGGCCATAGGATATGACATTGATTGCCCCCAAGTGTTAAGCATTGATAGGATACAGATGCTTGAGCTGATTGGTGTACATGCCGACTTTATTGAAAATAGGAAAGCAGAAACAAACCAGGAGATATGTACAAACTAAAGCAAGACTGCAAGCTGGGAAAGACCAAGATTGCGCTAATAGATGGATCATTTTGAAACAAGTGGTGCCCATTTGCCGAGTTTTCACCATCTTGGCAGAGATTCTATTTTTGCTACCAAAGCGCCTGTTTCCAAGTTTTCACCAAGGCACTTTTCTTTTTTTTCTTTTTTTTTGTATTTTTTTTTTTTTCTAATTTTTTTTTAATTTTCCATTTTTATTTTTTTTTGTGAATCATGAAGGCGCCCATTGCTAGGTTTTCATGAAGATGTTCCTTTTTTTAGGACTTTTTTAGATTTTTTAGATTTTTTCAGGACATTTTACCAGAGACTGAATGCCTTACGTGTATTAATTTTTCAGATGGAGAACATTGATTGGTTCTCAAAGCTATTCTCCTTTAGTCATTGAGAGTTGATAGGCACTAGAGCCAAAAGTAGCAGTGATAACAAAGGGACCCAGCCAATTGGGTTCAAACTTCCCCTTGCATTCTCTATGCGATTGATTTTTAGTATTCTCTCTCAAGACTAGATCACCAACCTGAAATTCTTTGTGTCTGACTTTCTTGTTGTAACCTCTAGACATTCTCTTCTAATATACTCTAAGATTATCATATGCTACTTGTATGCACTCATCTAGTAGTTCAAGTTCTTGCAACATAGACACTCTATAGTCATCATCAGTTACTAGACCATGCATTCTGATTTTTAGTGCTGGGATTTCGACCTCAATAGGCAGTACTGCTTCAGACCCATAAACTAAAGTGAAAGGTGTAGCCCTAGTGGGCATTTTGATACTTGTTCTATAGGCCTAGAGAGCTGGATTGATCATGAGATGCCAGTCTCTTCCTATTTTATTAACTATACGGTGCAAGATTTTTAATAGATTCTTGTTAGAAGCCTCTTCTCATCCATTCCCTTGAGGATAGTAGATAGATGACCAATGTTGTATAATCTTGAATTTGGCACATAAATCATCCAAGTCTTTTTTCTTAAACTGTCCACCATTATCTATGACTATGGAATGTGGAATACCATACCGACATATGATGTAGTTCAAGATGAACATAGATTTTTTTTTTCTAGTTGCTTGTGTCAAAGGGCCTACTTCTACCCATTTTATAAAATAATCTGTAGTTGTGATTATATGGGTATGTCCATTAGAAGAATGAGGATGTATAGCTCCTATAAGATCAAAGGCCCATTAGATCTCTCCCTGTAGCATGAATTAAGTTTCCATGTACTTGGTACTTTTGAAAGTTCTTAGCAAACTTGATAGATTCTTTCTCCATTGTTGGCCAATAGTACCCAGCCCTAATAAGTTTTTGAGCTAGTGTTAGACCATTTGAGTGTGACCCACATATACCCTCATGGACTTCCTCTAATGCACATTAAGACTCTTCCTGTTCTAAACATCTAAAGAGTGTACCATCTAGACCTTCTTTGTAAAGATCATGACCAATGATGACATACCAGGAGGCATGGTGGATAAGGTATCTCTTTTCATGATGGTTAAAGGTATCAGGGATAATTTTGTCTTTGAAATAGGAAAATAGGTTTTTATATTTGGATGAATCATGACCTACAATAGTGCAAATCATGCAAGTTTCAGGGGAGTCATATGCAGGATAAGATAGTGCTTCCACCAGGAACTCATAGCGTAGCTCATGTTCAGGCAAGTGTAATAAAGTATATAATGTTTCCATTACATCAACAACCTTATTCTTTGTTCTAGGTATTTGGTCAAATGTGATAGATATGAAATAATTTTTTAAATCATCTACCATTCTCTTTTATAGAATGAGCTTTTCATCTTTAGTTTGGTATACATCATTGACTTGATGGATTACAAGTTGTGAGTCTCCATGAATGTGTAATTATGTTTCTCTCCACTCAATTGCCATTTTCATTCCATTAAGAAGGGCTTCATATTCAACAATATTGTTTGTGCAAGGAAACTTGATTCTAAATGCTTTTGGGATTGAGTATCCTTCAGGAGTTATGAACAATATGCCTACTCCAGATCCATTCTGTGTATAGGAGCCGTCAAATAATAACTGCCATTGTCTAGAAGAAAGATTCATGATAGAGGAATCTAGGAATTCCATTTGCATTGGTGTATCATCAAATAAAGGTGAATCTGCTAATTGATCAGCAATAACTTGGCCTTTAATAGCTTTTCTTTCAACATATTCAATGTCAAATTCACTTAAGAGCATGACCCATTGGGCTAATCTACCCGTGAGGGCATCTTTGCTTAGTAGGTACTTTAGTGGATCAATCTTAGATACTAAATGTGTAGTATGAGCCAACATATAATGTCTCAATTTCTATGATGCAAAGACCATAGCTAGACAATATTTCTCAATCATTGAATAGTTATTTGTGTATGCCACCAATGTTCTACTAATATAGTATATAGCTCTTTCCTTCTTGTTCTCATCATGTTGTGCAAGCAATGCACCTAGTGATGTATCTGTAGCGGAGACATATAAGATCAAAGGATTCCCTTGAATGGGAGGCATCAAGATAGGAGGATTTTATAGATATTTCTTGATATGATTAAAGTTCTTTTCACATTCCTCACTCCATGAAAATGTCACACCTTTATGTAATGTATTTGTAAAAGGTTGTGATATGTCTACTAGCTGAGATATGAAGTGTCTGATAGATTGAAATTTACCTTGGAATGTCCTCATTTGACTGATGTTCTTGGGAGGTTGCATCTCAATTATAGCCTTTACTTTAGCTGGATCAACTACAATGCCCTTCTTTGAAACTATGTATCCTAAGAGCTTTCCAAAAGTGACACCAAAAGCACACTTTTTAAGATTTAGTCTGAGACTAAATTTTTCCATTCTATCTAGTATCTTGCTCAAGTCATTTAGATGTTTAGCTCTAATCATATATTTTGCTAAAGTATCATCAACATAATCCTCCATAGTCCTATGTATCATGTCATGAAAAATAGAAGTCATAGCTCTCTGATATGTAGCACTGACATTCTTAAGCCCAAATGTCATGACATTCCAGTAGAAGGTACCCCATGCACATGTAAAAGAAATTTTTTCTTGATCCTCTGAAGAAATTTTTATTTGATTATATCTAGAAAAACCATCCATTAAAGAATACATCTCAAAGACCACAATCATGTCTACTATCATATCAATGTTAGGTAATGGAAAATCATCCTTAGGGCATGCTTTATTTACATCTCTAAATTTGGTGCACACTCTTATTGATTTGTCTGGTTTAGAAATAGGTACAATATTAGAGATCCATTCCACATAATCAATAACTTAGATAAATCTGGCTTTTAGGAGCTTCTCTAATTTAGCTTTCACCAAGAGTACAACATGTGGATGCAACTTTCTCAATTTTTTCTTAATAGGTTTAACATTTGGAGCTATAGATAAATGGTGCATTATAAGATTAGGATCCAACCCTAGCATATCTGAATATTTCCATCCAAATTTGATCTTCTTCTCTATTAGGAATGTTGTAATTTTTTTCTTTTCTTCCTTCGATAAAGATTGTGCTACATGGATCAACTGTGGTTCTTCTGTTGTTCCCAAATTGATAGATTGAGTGGGCTCAATTAGAACTAGAGATCTGTCCTATAAATGACTTGGAAGGGCATCAAATATCTCATCCTTAGGCACCTCAGAGAGGTTTTCACCTTCGGATATGTCTTTTATTTTTACTTTTGTAGGTTCTGACACTGCCACGAAGTGGTTTTCACCCACAGAACTCCTTTTCTTTTTATTCTTATCCTTATTTTTTTGACTAAGATAATTGATGTCTGAGTCCATCATGCTAATGCTTGGTTCACTGATGGAAGTCCTCATAGGCTCAACTACATTTAGGTAGCAAGAAAGGGCATAATCATTGGGAAAGGTATAAATACCTTGGTTCAAGTTGGTGGATGTTATGTCAAGAAGGTCAGGGAGTTGGATAGTCAAAGTCATGAAAGATTGGGAAAGAGTGTTTACAGACATGGATCTATCATCATTGGTCCTAACCCAATGGTAAAGTTCAAAGGTGATATTACAACTTAAGACATTCAATTCATGAATAGGCTCAATGTCATTGTGGAAATCTACTTCATCCATCGGTGGATCAGACTCAATAAGTTCATCATTTTTCTCTAGACTTATGTTAGGTTGAGGTGCATATTGGTGAATAACATCAACATGCTTTTCTATAACAAGTTCATCTAGTTCTAGAATGATTCCCCATTCATAGTCATTTGATTCATCTTCTGTTTCTTCATCTAGACCTCTAGGAAATCTAAGAGCATGAGTAAAGTCAGGATGAATACCCCAAAAAGGGTCACACTTAGATTTTGATTTGAATTCATACTCATAGGAATCTATCTCAGAATAACTACCACCTTCCTCTTTTTGATTGCCTTCGAGATTAGCTGGTTCTTGTGTTGCAACTATCTCTTGCTCTATAGTAGGTTCTTGTGTTTCTACTACATTGATTCTTTTTATTGGATCATCTTCAGCTTCAAGGAGGTCTTTTATTTCTTTAGGCAAATGATCATAAGGAATAAGCTCATCAGTGGTGTCTGAATCATCACTATCAGATTGTTCAGTTATTTGCCCCTTTAGTTGATTTGCTACGGAAGGCTCAATTTGTTCTAGAACATGCAGGGAGTTCTTGCTAAGATAGAAAGGCTTCTTCGTGTATCCTATACCTATTGTATTCTTGTTTTCTCAACCATGATGATCAAGAGGTGACAGAAGACGTTTACCCTATAGTCGTAGAGGTCCTTTTCCTTTATATCCCATCTTTGTAATCAATTTATACCCTGGGCCATATGACTTAGATGGGATATTCGGTATTTTATCATCATATTTTTGGACAACTTGAGATTTAGGTTCATCTTTGTATAGACATGTGAGCACAGCTTCATCCTCTTCAAAATCCTATTTAGATACTTGTTCCATAACAAAATTTCTTTTATATGCTCCAAGAGGTTCTTTAAATTCGAGCTTGGACTGTTTTAGAGTTTGTCCATAAGACTTAGGAGAGATAGGGAGAGATGTCAAAGATAAGACTGGCTCTATAATATATTCCCCCATACCATTTTCTTTGATTTTAACCTCTTTAGCAATGTCTTCCATCTTGGATGTTGAAGCAATGTCTAGCTACTTAGTGGAAGATTCCCTATTATTAAGAACAACTTTATCAACACTCTCTTTCAATGTATTGCAAGTTGTATATAGATCAGCTGGAATCATCATTTCTACTCCTTCATAAGGAAATTTCAAACATTGATGGAATGTAGAGGGAATGGCTTTCATGTCATGTATCCAAGGTCTTCCTAGGAGGATATTGTAAGCCAAAGGTAGATCAAGAACTTGACATATAGTATCTCTGATGATAGGACCTGCTTTAATAGGTAGGACAATAGTTCCCTTAGAAGATCTTTCTTGCTCATCATATGCTTTGATAGTTATCTTCTTCCTAGGATCAATGGAAATTTATGAAAATCCCAATTGTGTAATCAAGTTGAAAGAACAAATGTTTAGGCCAGTGCCTCCATCTATCAACACATGTTTGACATGACGGTTTTGGATCAAGACTTCAATATGCAAAGGCTGGTTATGCGGATGACTCAAGGAGTTATCATCTTCCTCTAAAAAGGAAATGTACTATGGAGACGTAAGATGACCAACCATAGTCTAGAATCTATCTAAATCAAGGTCATCAGGAACATTGGATCCAAGTAGAGCTTTGTCTAGAATGGCTCTATGAGTTGGAGATATCTAAAGCAACTCAAACATGGAGATTTTAGCATTTGTGTGCTAGAGTTGTTGAACAATACTGTATGAAGTAGGCCTTGTGTCTTTAGGATCTGAAGATTTAGATGTAGCCTTCTATTTAGAAGCAGATGAAAGATTGAAAGGCACCTTAGGGAGATTTGATGAATTTGGTATTTTTCCTTGTATGTGTGCATGAGCTTGTGATCGAGTAATTGCATTAGTTGATTGATTATCTCTATCTCTTCTTACAATTGTGATGACATTGAAATGCTTAGATAGGCATGGTTCAACCATATTGATAACAACATTATTTCCTGAGTAGGCATAATTGACTTTAGCACCCATATTAGGTTGAAAAGAAGAATCTTATTTACCATGTTTATGAAATGGTTATGTGAATGATGTATGATCATTATTGCTCTTATGATTGTCAATCATCATGTCACCATTATCAATTTTGTCTTTTATAATGTGCTTCAAGTGAATACAATTATTAGTCTTATGACCTTTATTGTGATGGAATTCACAAAAATCATTCTCTCTCCACCATTTCGGTTTAGGTTCTGGATCAAAGACTTTCATCTCAAGCAAGTAGATGATTTTGTTTTCCAATAGAGTTGTCATGGAAGATTTCAAGGATTCTCTAAGAGGAGTGAATTTTTGATTAGGATCTATAGCCCAAGGTTTGTAATCATATGACTTTTTATTGGACTCTGTGGCTTTGGCTTCAAAAGCTTTGATGGCTTGGGTACAAATAGTAAGATTGAAAGTAGGTGCCTTAGATGGGGCACATATATTATCAACAATGCCATCTGTGACAACACCTTTATTCTTGTTCCAATTTTTGTTCTTGTCCTTAGAACTAGATCCAGATTCATACTTGTCTTTTTGAAGTGATATGTCTCCTTTTTGCACAATTACTTTCTCAATTTTGATCACATTATCTACCATCTTGTCAAAAGATGTATGATTTTGCATTTGTAAAGGGTAGCCGATTTTCAGAACAACATTGTTGATGAAGATTTCCAGCTTCTTAGTTTCTAGAATAGGTCTAGCATATAGAGAAAATTTCTTCCTCCACCTTTTGAGAAATGTCAGGAATGGTTCTCCTAGATATTGTTTCAGCTTGGAAATGTCGATCATGGTGACCGAATATTGAATATTGTAGGACTATTGTTGATAGAATAGTTTGATTAACTCCTCAAAAGTTTTGATAGTAAGGGGCATTCTAGAGAACCAATGAATGGTCGCTCCTCTTAGAGATCGAGGAAAAAGATGCATCAAGTAGGTTGGTTCATGCATAAACTCCATAGATTGAGTACATAATTCTCTGACATGATCTTAAGGGTCAGAGTTTCCATCATACGTATCATATTTTGGCATCTCCACTCTTTTAGGGAATGGGGGCATGTACAAGTCTTTATCAAATGGAAAAGGACATAGATCCTCCATGGAGAACTCTTTAGGTTCCTTTTCTTTCTCAAGTTTGTTAAGTTTGACTTACATGGAATGCATCAGTTTCATCATAGCCATGATAGGAGGTTCTTCCTCATGTGTAATGATCTCTTCCACATTAAAGTTTGGAGGAAGTTTAGCTCCTTGACGAGCTAACTATAGAAAGTATGCTTCTCTATCTTCCTTCAAGAAATGTTTCATCACTCTTTTGAAGTCATCATCAATTTGATATCGAACAATTTTAGAAGGTGTAGGTTCTCGATCCATACTATGTTGAGATTGGTGTCCTTGACACCCCTGATGTGTCCCTCCATGAGACAAGTTAGGATTTTTAGGGATCCCTGGATTAGATTGAGGTGTGGTTTGTTGATTACCTCCATGAGTTGATGGAGGGGGTACGTAACTAGTTTTCAATCAAAAATAGCCTAGACCGTCATCTTCATAAAGACTAGAATTGTAGAGTTGTTCAAGAGTTGGGGCTTGGAGAGTATTCAGAGGTATTGTATGGGATACCTCTCTAGATTTCTTGTGTGACGAAGCTTTGGTTTCCACCATTAACTCTGGGTGAAGCCAAAGAATAAGATGAAGATAACTAAAGAATGAATTGATTCTAGAAGATCAAATGAGGCAACCTTGTCATGATTGAAGTGATTACAAAATAGATTTGAAGTAAATGAAGGATACTGTGCCATAGTAGTGTGGGTAGATGCCCAATAGATGGCGGGCACGAGCTCACAACACTTAGCCATTTAGTAAAAAGATTGAATTTTGAAGATAATTTTGACAAGGTTTTGACACAAGATGAAAAAGACTCAAATTGATAAATCAGAAGGCTAAATTAGACTCAAGTGACCACTTTAGGAAATGAATGTATGCGTTATAGGTTCTTCTCTATTCCTAACACAATGATTTGTGTGACAGATTCTGGAAATAGGCTGTAAAATTAGATTTCTGACAAATTTGACCAATCTCTGACAACTTTGACTTTGGCTTTGATACGATTTTTGAAATTTTAAGATGAATTTTGACACCAGAAAGGATTTTTGCTTTAGATTTGCAATTTTTCAATTTTCAGTACCAGTTTGTTTGCAAATTTTTATGTCTAGTTTTTGAAGATCTGTGTAAAAGTTTGTCTCAAGTAACCAAGAAGATATCAAGCATGTAAAAGAGAAAGCAAGCGAAGCAAGAAATCATCTAAAAAAAATGAACAAGGGCAAAAGGAACCTTGTGCATGAACAAGCAATAGTGACTTATTGTGCTAATCCCTAGAAGGGCTAATTGTGTATGTTCCAAAAAGTTTTTCAATAATGCACATATTCCTAGAAAAATAAAAAAAATTGGCCTTACAAGGGTTTGTAGTAATGGTCTGACTCTGCAACTTTTGTGATCTCAAGAGGGTGAACTCCAATCCAAGTGCACTGGGGTTTTGGCACAGTCTGATAAATTAATCAATTAGGAGCTGCTAGGGAGATCTGACAGCCCAACAAGAGACCAAACCTATGAAGATTTCCTCCATAAGGACATTTATACAGCGGCTAGTTCTACCATGATGAAAATGGCTATTACCACTTGAGGTTCCATCCACGTGGTTGACCCAATTAAGGGAATGTTCACTATGGTTAACCCTCTCTAAAGGTGACTCACAAAAGATACCACAGGGGGACTAGATCAGATTCAAGGATCTGGGTTTCTGGTACTATCCAAAAAGGAAGTAGAGCATAATCCCCTAACCTCTTCACTTCACCAAGACAAAATAGATAGATTAATCTAACATGCTAAGACCAAGATTATCTCACAAATATCTATGACATCAACCACTTATGATCTATCAACCTCTCCAGAGAGAGAATGTATCAATCAAAAGTTGAAGACACACGAATCTAGTAAAACGTGAGACTTTCTCAGTGCCTTCCTTACCTACAAGGGGATCCTTCGTCATGAGGAGCTTCACATGAATAAACAAGTGAAAGATGCTCAATCTCTCAAGATCATCCACAAATAGTGTTCATAGGGCCTATTTACTTTGTGTAACAGATATGCAAAAAACAAATCTATGTTCATTTTATAGCCCAAAAATTGAAGTCTGATTTATGAAAGCATGAAAGGCACTCAAGCTAGACACATGAGATGGTCATTTTATATCCAAATTGAAATATTTTCAGATGTAGTATAATACCTAAATTCCCTCTCAACGCGCTTAGTATATTTTACTTGATTTTTAACTTTGTTAAGCGATCCCACGCAAGCAAGCCACAAACTCTCTGACAAGAAAACAAGCAAACAAGATATGCAACGTATATTCAACTTATGAAAACCCTAGGGTTAGATCTAAAAATCAATTATTAGGAGAAATAATAACCATCAATTAATCCAAATGACAACTCATATCATTCATTGAACCATGTGAAAAATAAGTGCATACCCAACACAAAATTTTATTTTTTTGTTGCATTTGACCTAGTCAAAAAGATTTGATTTTTTTGATATGATTTCGGTCACAAAAATAGAAATGCAAAATAGAGACCCCTACTAAAAAATAGAGAGCTTTCCAAAAATGTAAAAATTTTAGAAAAATCTCTTCATTTGTGCTCTAGAGACCCATTTTACCAAAATAGACCATTTTTTGTAAATTGACTATTTGAGCTACTATATTGCATCCAAATTTAAAACACAAAGAATTGACCCCCTGTATAATTTAAAGAGCTTTCTAAAAATGTAAAATTTTTTGAAAAATATGCTGATTTTTGTCAAAAATTAATGTTTTTCTAGAGAATCAAGAAAAAATTATTAAAAATTCAAAACATCTTAGTGAATTCTAAATTTTTTATTGAAGCTTCCCTGATATGTCTCTAACATGAAAAAAAAATTCAGATAAAAAATCTAAGACGTTTGAAAGATAAACTTAAATCTTTGAAACTTTAGGGTTTTAGCTCCAAAAAAAAAATCAAAACCAACATGTAAAGGTTGGTTGCCCCATAGTGGGTGCCAGAAATGTGTGTGTGAATTTTGTACCTAGCTGTAGACATGAAACTTCAGGAAAACATTAGAGGTTAGCAAAAATCAAAATATGCAAATAACGACAATATAGCTAACTAGGCAATTTACTGCTTTCTACTAGGTTTGAGTATGGTATTCTCAGATTAGACCGAGATCAGTGACAATGCAACACCTAAATGAAGGATTTAAATGATGAAAGAAATAAAATATGAATCCAAATTAATCTATTTATTTTTTTATTTTTGATGTAATAAGATGAGAAAAACTGATAATAAATTCATCTAAATGGATTGAAATGATATGCAAATTAAGCTAACAATGATATGAACTATGAAACTAGAATGAATTGAAAACAAGATTGATCTCACAAAATGTTGATTCACAAGAAGCTTAATGATTCCTCTGATGTCAATTCGCCAGAGTAAGTATGCAAATTTTGTGGATGATTTGTAAAGAGCTAAGCCTTGATTTTATAGAAATCCAGGGCTGGAGGGTGCATGGAAAAAGTCATAAATCACTCTTGATGAACTCAGGTTGATTTTGAGTTAACAAGAAATTAGAAATAGATAACTCATAAAATCATGCAAAATCATGCAACAACAACTTTTTAACTCAAATTAGAATTTTAGATCAACTTTGAACTCAAAATAGATGTTGAGTTTCGAAAAGATAACAACTTGAATTGATTTTCTGATTTAAAGTTTAACTGCTCTTTGAATGTGCACAATTAATTATGAATTAATTAAATAAATAAAGTGATTTATCCTCAACTTAACTGATTTTTGAAATTAAAACAATTCATTTATGTGTTAATCAATTATTGAATCAAACTTTATTCAAAAACTATATTATTAAAAATTGACAACTGACTTTAATTAATTAAATAGGAATTTAATCAATTAGTCATAAGATTTTTTCTTTTATTGTCAAAATTAAATAATACCATTTAGGAATAATTTAATTAAATTTAATTAAATAATTAAGTTGCAGTATTAAATCTAATTAATTAAATATTTAGAATATTCAATTAATCAAACTTTATGATAAATAAGATTTATCGCCAAATAATAATTAAATTAAAGAATAATTAGAATAAATAGGAATATTCAAGGAATATTCCCTAAAGTAGAATTAAGATAAAATCAATTAGAATTTGATAATGTGCAGATGTGCCTTAGGTTAGCACTTTTGTATTGATTTCGTTCGAATTTGAAGATGTAGAAGGTTAATGAACCTATAGTCCATTTTTGGGGTATTACAGTAGAAGGGAGATATATGATAGAGTATATGATGTACAAAAAAAGATAAGGATATATGTTAGAAAGTTTTTTGTAAAGATGTAGTTTAGCAACTTTGTCATATTCCTTTGTTGTCATTAATGACAAAGGGGGAGATTGTTGGAAATTTGACTATACTAATATATATGACTAAGATTAATGTTGTCATTATGGCAACAAAGTCATATGGAGTTTTGGTGTCAACGCAGTTACTTAGAAGATCAAAATTTGGCTAAGTATGGAAGACAGAGCAGACAGTTAAGTACTTGATGAACAAAGCATCAGCGCACATGCATATGACTGAGTTTTGCTATGCGCCCTTGAAGATAATCTTTTGAGTATTTAATCATGCTAAGTCTAAGAATGCATGATCAGATGAGTTAGTATGAAGAAGTTACATCGAGTTGAAGTGACACAGTCAGTGAGTGGTAGAACAAAATAGAGCATGCAGTCGACAGGAAGTATTTTGATTAGTGGTTATTATTTTTGTTTGTAAAGGCTATGTACCTATTGTATTTACATTGTAGACATGTTAATAAAAATTTATGTAAACACACTTGAGCCAATTCATTTGGAAGTGTTATATGTAATAGGTTATAGGCCGACTTAGTAAATAGCTTTGGTTGCGCCTATATATAAGACATGCACTTTTCTATTATTGAATGAGTTGGATACAAAAGATGGAATAGTAGAGAAGTATGCAAATATGTGTTAAGAGCAGTAAGAATGTTATAGAGCTTTACAAGAGGTTAAAGCATCAACACACAAAAGGAACTAATTAGACAAGTAGTGTCATAACAACAGTTCACCCTTGCAGATAGTGTGTATCTGATATCCAAGAGGTTGTAGCCTTCTCTATTGAGTAGTGAGCTCTATCTATGAGCCTTCAACCCCTAGTAGTGTTTGTTACTTCAAGACTCCTAACAGGGTCTGACCTTTCACTAGGTCATTGTACTAAAGCATTGTAACGACTGCTCCTAACGAGGAAAAGGAACATTAACAGGTTCATAATATACAAGTACAATTATTAGTGGGTATTAATTCCCACCAAGATTTTCCCTATAATCATATCTAGTGTTATGTGTTATGGTTGTTTACTTTACTTTCTTTAATATTCAGTTCAGCAATTAAGTTATTGAGTTAAGTTTCAAGTATCATAAATTAATAATATAGAACACTGATTCACCCCCCCCCCCTCTCAGTGTTCCCATTCCTAACATTTTCATCCTCACTTCCATGTACCTCATTAGGGGATCTATCCTCTTTTGCAAGAAAAGCCTCATCAAAGTATTCAAAACAAAAATCATACATGTTGAACACAAAGTAGAACTACAAGCATGAAAAATGTAAATGTTTTTGCATTTTTAGAGAAATTTTGTGATTTTTGAAATATAATTGCAAATTTTATGCAAGAGAAGCAGGAGGTGCAGGTGTCGACCACCTTCACAAAGAAATGGCATTCTCTCTGACGTTGGTGTGGAGCATGAGTTGTTAAGGCAAGTTAAGTTGCTGCCTATGTTGTGCTTTTTGTTGCTAATTCTATGGGAGTTAGTGGTTTTTTGGTCTCCCTCCAACTGTGATTTGGATATGGTGTTGCGGCAGATGCTTTTTCAGTATTTTTTGGTAGGTTTCTTATGGATGTTCATTGGTTTCTTTTCCTGTGAAAGATGTGCTTAGGGTGGCAATGTTGTAGCAGATGTTTAGGGGTTACCTTCCAAGGCCTATGGGTTATTTTTTTTTTTATGGCCCTTTCTCTTGTTTTTTAAGGGTGAAGTTGGGTCTTTCTAGACTACTTCTACCTTGTATGGGTTCTTTGGAAGCAATTTTGTATTCTTATCCAATCATGTAATTTATTTTATTTTAATAAAATACATCTTATTACCAACCAAAAAAAAAAAAGATCTAACATAAAATGCAAATCTAACACCAAAAAGATAGAGTTGTCGTAAAATAGGTTCACCAAAATGTAATGTGGAAAATATGAAAAGGGTTTAGAAAAATGCACATAATAGAGACCCTAAACCAATATTTACCAGAAAAATATGAATCTCTAATGATAAGTAATATAGATCTGGAAATGCTTGAAGATAAAATGAAATACATACCTCATAACATAGCATGTTTGGAAATACCTATTTTCTAGTGTTTGTACTGAGTTTCTGGAAATTCTACTTGACCGAATCTGGAACTAAAACAAAGAGATGGAGAAAATCTAGAAATATTTTGCTTTTCTAAACCAAGTCAACCTTGACCCCTTTATGTTGACCTTGACCTGCGCTACTTTGATGAAAATTACGTTTGCAGGTCCCAAAAGCTTGTGAAAAAGGGTATCTGAATCTGCTTTGTAATTCATTGTTCTGCACCTGCACCTACAAGAAAAATAGTTTTTTTGTTTGGATGAGGGGTTTGCCTTGGTCAAACCCTAGTTTCAGAATTAACCTTGAAATAAAATTGAAATAAGGAATGCTAGCAAGTAGTAGAAGTAGATATAACAATGCTATGATATTCAATAGATATGAAATTGTATTTGAAATGTAAAAAAGTATGTTAATATGAAAGCTTGGACTCAACACTAAAAATAATAAATATAAATCAAAACCTCCATGGTTGTATGCTTGGAATACACCTTGAAGAAAGAATGAATAGATCTTGAAGATGCACAAAGGATTTTAAAGGATGATCAAACCACCATGATGGATATATCTAGGGTTTGAATGATGAATTTTGAATTCTTGATCCAAATACCTTCAAAGGCTTTAATTCTCAAATCCTTGATATTCAATGGAGAACTTGAATGCTTGAAATCTTGAAAGTATGAAGTGAAATGAATGTTGATGATCCTCCTTATATTTCTTGATCTTTCTTTCTTCTTGATTTTATGATTCGTTGATTTTACAATTGATCGCTTGAATTGAAATAAGAGGAGAAGGCTTCCTTATATACTAGTCTAGGGAACAAACTTCTAGAGAGGCCGACATGGGAGAAATAAATTTGCATTAAGACTATACCCCTAGGAGTGGACCTAAATTAAATATATTTGAAGAGTCACCGCTTTGAAACCTGAAACAACCGACCCAAAAGTGGAAAAATTAACTTTTGAGTTTCCCCCCGCATCTGACAAAGTTTTCAATGAAAAATTTAGACCTAGGTCAAGGTCAACCCTGACCTAGGTCATGGTCGAGGTTGACCTTGACCCAGGTGTTTAAGACCCTTGGAAAATATGCCAGATTAGGAAAACAATGCCCGGGGAGGCCCAATAAGAACCCTAAATAGGCACAAGAGATGGAAAAGGGGCAAAAAATAGAGGACAACATGATGATGTCCCAAAACACCCCCTAAGGAGGGCTAAACATTCTTAACATGAAAGCACTTCCATTTTAAGATGATACAGATAGATTCCTTTTTTTATATAGTTAATCAAAGTCAATATTACTTAGATCTATATTATTCTTGTTAGTTACATGAATAAATAGTCATTATTAAGGATCAATTATGTAATTGATATTTAATTACATTTGATATTAAATGAATATATTACATAAGCTCATATATCTACTTTCAAACCACTATTTGAGAAAACCATGAAATAGGGTTAAAATTCCATGAATGAGATAAATAACATAACAAGTCCTTGAATAATATGTGTCATAATATCCATCATATCATTTTATGATATATATAATCACACAACAAAGTCCTGCTCTAACTACAAGTTGAAGTAAAATATGATAACAATTCCTAGTAATGCAACTCTTACTCTAAATGAAATGTCAAAATAATATGAGAAGAAATCATGATAACACAAATCCAAATAACATGATAATAAGTCCTGATAAAATATATAACATGTGACATCATAAAATGTCTATCATATAAATAGTGAAAATAATGTATGTGACAGGGATAATCTAACTATAGTCACTAAGTTAATTTTTAGTCCTCTTCACTCCACGTGAAGGTGAATGAGATGCATCATCATGTCATGTTTTCTCCTGAGTTCCCTCATCCTCCCATACATTTTTAAAAGATCACATCAAAAGACTATACGTGTGTGAACTTAATTCAAATGACTTTCATTATTCACTTAAAAACTAATTAATATTAAATTTAACCATTTAAAATTTTACCATGCGTCAATGCTTAGTAATGCCCTCAGTGGGACATGGAAGTCCTCTCTCAGCTCCATCAATAGTGAATCTAGTCAAGTCCTGTAAAAATAAACATTAAATTTTTGTGACAATTCAGGTATAAAAGATAGAAACACAATAGACATTGAAAATTAATTTTAATCATTACCTCAAAGGAAAATATCCATGGGTGCATTTGGCCTAATCATATAGCTATGCCAAGATTCATGGTGGTGTCAACCTAAACAACATATATAAAGAATGAACCAAAATTATAGTACATATAAATTATGAGTAATATATAACCTAACTTTAAATTTATAGAAAAAAAATCATGTACATTTGGTGTGTGACATGTAGCTAATGTCAGTGATAATTTAGGATGTAAATGTGATGCAACACGAGACAATCCAAAAGCCTACAATTATTTTTTAAAAAAAGTACAAATCAAAGTTGTACATAGATTAGTAAGCATATAAACACTTCAAATTAATGAATGAAAAACATACTATAGGTATATGCGGCTGAGTCATAGTGATCGGTGGGGTAGAGCATGAAGAACTTCCAATCTCACGGTTACATGAAGCACCTTACAAAATTGCAAAAAATATGGCAAACACATTATCAATTAAAGTTTTAAAATTTCTTAAAGTTTAAATGTACTTAAATGTATCTAGATCAAAGTGCATGTCATGAATGGGGCACCGATATCTTGAGGTGTGGAAGTCATATGATGATGGCCAATGAATGATGTAGTCTCAAACCTCCTCTATTCATCAAAAAATCCACATGTTATGGTTTATATTTGTATAAATATGAAATTTAATTTTGCACTAGAAATTATAAATAAATTTACCTCTACGGGATGATCATCATCCATATAGAGAAAATCAGCATATGATGTGATCTCATCTCCAACATCACCATGTGTGCCACCATCAACATCATCATACCCACCATGGGTAGCATGGGCAACATCAGGATCACTTTGGGGACCCCTACATATATCCTAACAACTTGTGAAAATATGTGTTATGCTAGGGGAAAACCTCACCTGGGTCAAGTTCTCTAACAAATTGCTTGAAAGGGAACTCAATAAAATAAGAGTGGACTCCATTGCTTGATGATGGATATGTGCAGGAACTACTAAAGCATGAAGAAGAACAAGGGGTTCATTACGCACATGATTTCTAGTTCCATCACTCAACTTGGCCCCTGGCCTATCCTATGGCATACCAAGACCAACCCCCTAGATGCTTTCATGTCAAAGTAACTGAGTTTCTAACCCAATTCAAATACAGCCCATATTTTTTTCAAAAAATATAGCAGGACCTCATGACTAGCATGTGGTGTATGGTGAAATACCATCCACCACCGCTCCTAAAAATGCTCAGCTATATTAGGGTTCCAAAATCATCTAATAGAAATATGTGGCTTCTTCTCAAGTATCTCCTTACCCATTTTAGGGTTCAAAAAATAATGTTTCATATCATTTTTTTTAATTTTTAAATCATTGACCTCTTTATAAAAGAGGTTTTCAGCATATTAACCATGCATGGAATCCCTCCATAACTGAAAACTATCTAGCTTAGAGTCTAATGTAGCTACAAAATTGACTATGTCTTGTATGCTATTTGCAAGGTGTAGTAGTCGAGGACATGGATGAGGATCATGTCTAATAGTATTTATGTCTCTCATAATGGCCTGTACATTTCTCCTAATATAGTCTATCAACTCCTTAGGAGTAGGTGGAGGAGGTGGTGGTCGTGGTGGTGCTTGCTAACCCAAGAGCTCATCCATGGATTTAATCTGTGTATATATAAAAACATGAAAGTTTGCAGTTAACATATAATTTAAATTTTACCATACAAATAAAGACGTATAATTAATTAAAAAAAAAAAAAAATTATGGTTTATTATTTTAGTTGTGTCTACATTTACATTTTTTGTTTTCTACCAAGGGTTTCTTATTTTAGTTATTTCTAGGTTAATATTTTTGTTTTCTACCTATGGTTTATTATTTTAGTTGTGTCTAGGTTTATGTTTTTGTTTTCTACTTAGGGTTTCATATTTCAATTGTGTCTGGGTTTACATTTTTGTTTTCTAGGTAAGGTTAAACTGAGTTTTAATAGTTTTTTTCATTTTTTAGTTTGGTACGATAATTTTAAAGGTAAATTAAATCTAAAAATAACTAAATGAAACATAAATACAATTATTTATATGGTAAATTAGTCAAAATTTGAATCTAAACAATTACTCATTTAACTAGTTAAAAATAACATTAAACTATACTTTATAATGAAAAAAAAAAGAAAAAAAAGAAAGATAATAAAAAAATACTAGTACGTACCTAGAATCAGGATCAAAATAGTTGAGGGGGTCGATAGTAGTAGTGGAAATGGGAAACTATACTTTAATAACCATGATCATGTTTACCAAGTTGTGAAAATGACATGGAAAATGGTTTTAAACAAAAATACATTTACAAAAAAGGCACTTGATTTTTAAAAATCGGGTTCCTATTCCTCTCTCGGAACCCAAAGAAAAATGGGCACCCAACTTTTAAATGGGTGCCCATTTTTAAAATACAGGTGGGGCACCAGGCACCCAGAGCTAAACAGTCGCTTGATTTTTTTTAATCTATGTAACATTCCTTTTACTGATTAGTCGTAGGTTCAAATCTTATTTGTGGAGAGTTCTTTTTAGAACTTGGTTTGGTTCCAAATTATGATTAAGATATTGTGGATCAGAATATAAAAAGAGTGAAAAAAATACCCCATTTGTAGAGTTGAATTGGAGTAAGCCTCTCTTCACTCCGACACATTTTTTTTCAACTATCACTCCAATTTATACCCTAACCTTTTATGTGTTTAAAAGAGGCAACATAATTTGTATGATTTAGACAACCTACACATATAACTAACAATTTAGTATGAGTTATCTTTTAAAGAAACACTCATAACTTTGATGCTATATTGACTAGATTGTACACATATAATTATATAGACACTACATCGTTAACACATAAGCATTGCACAAATTTTCCAATTCTCTATTCAAAATATTTAAAATATTTGTATGGGGTTTTAATGCTATTGAAAATGATTAAAATTGACCATTCCCAAAACAATTGCATAAAGGTGCCAACAGCACCAACCTATCAAAATAATTTTAAAAAATTGTAACTAGAGAAGTGTACTTATTTTTATAGGATGAAATTGTAATTAAATAACACCACTATTGTCATACAAACTAGCAATATAATGAACTTCATGGAACCATGTGCAATGATAACTATACATAAAGTTTTTAGGACAACCCAGTTCAGTTTTGTAGGTCTATTTCTAATGCATTTAATTTTAAGCGATTGAAATTTGTGATGAAAATGTTGAGATTAAAATAATTAACACCTTTATATCAACCATCAAGATTATTAAAAATAATTCATGAATTGTAGAGTTGTCAAGAATGGTACCATGTGAATAAATAC
This sequence comes from Chamaecyparis obtusa, assembly GCA_027943335.1. NCBI lineage: Eukaryota > Viridiplantae > Streptophyta > Pinopsida > Cupressales > Cupressaceae > Chamaecyparis > Chamaecyparis obtusa. The sequence goes on from BSBK01004534.1 coordinate 90,957, forward strand.
TATTGCATTTCTCAATCTTTATTGTATTTATGGGTCAAAATAGAAGTTCTAAAGAAAAAATGAAATTCAAACTTATTATCATACTTAAATTGTGACTATCAAAGAAATCATCTTTAGGAAAGGAGTAAAATTTTCAAACCATATATTCTCATTTTAACTTTATGAAAATCTATTAAAAATTTAATATGCTATAATATTTTTATCTTAAATTTAAAAACCCAAATGAAAAGAAATTAAACAAAAGAGACCAATTGTAAATACTACCATTCCTAAGAAAATGTTAAGTGTTAAAAAAAATTAAGAGCATATATATGATTGTTATATACAAGGCTACAGATATAAAGTTTATTATGAATATGTTGTATTTTATTTTTGAAATTAATTAAAAGATATTTTATGTAAATAGAGGTTGTAGAAAGGTATATTTTAAAATTATATGAAAAGATAGCCAAGCCAAAGATGAAATTTCAATGGATTACAAAGCCTGGATATAATATAAAATAAATTAGAAAATCATTACAACAATAGTAAAAAGTAGATCTTTTTCATCACATTTTTGTAGAATTATCATCAATCACATCCTAATCAATAAAAATACCCTCCAATAGAAAGGAACACCTTTGAGTATAAAAAGGTAGTAAATGTCATGCAAGCATACCATCAAGTGAGAGAATCCTATAAGAAATTAGTAGCAACAACAATGTCAGGTGGCGGGAGCACAATAGCATAATGACACTTGCAACGTAATGCTATTTTTTTAGGTTACACATGTTGGCAAGTTGACTATACTATTTTATATGACCATAATTAAGTGTGGAAGATTGGATAATTAGTAGAGCACCAGATGAACAGAGCATCAACGCATGTGCGTATGACCGAGTTATGGCATGCGCCCTTGAAGATAATCTTCTGAGTATGTAATCATGCTAATTCTAAGAGTGCATGATCATATGAGTTAGTACGAAGAAGTTACAACCAAATGAAGTGACATAGACAGTGAGTGGTAGAACATAATAGAGTATGGACATATAAATACATACATGTCCCTTTTTATTTATGTATGGCATGACATATAGAGTTGATAGTAGCAGAGTAGAAGTATGCGAAGAACAGTTAGAATGTTGTAGAGCTTTACAAGAGGTTAAAGGATCAGTGCACAAAAGGAATTGATTAGAAAAGAAGTGTCAAAGAAGTAGTTCATGATTGGCATATATAGTGTGTATCTCATATCTAGGAGGTTGTAGCCTTCTCATTGAGTAGTGAGCTCTGGTAGTGAGCAACCACCCCTAGTAGGGAAATTGTAAAAGACTCTTAACAAGGTTTGACCCTTGACCAGGTCACTTTTCTTATTGCATTGTAAAGATCAACTCCTAATAGGGTTGTAAGATCTTCTAACAAGGATCATAATACACTAGTATAGTTCCTAGTGGGTGTTAATTCACACCAGGGTTTTTACCTACTTGGGTTTCCCTGCAATCATATTTGGTGTTATGTGTTGTGGTTTTTTATCTTACTTGCATTGATATTCATTTCAGTACTTAAGAAATTAAGTTAAGATTCAAGATATAAGAAAAATTAATAATATATAGTATACTAATTGACCCCCCATCCCTTTCTCAGTGTTCCCATTCCTAACAATTGGTATTAGAACTTTGGTCCTCTGAAGAAAAATTTAACCACTTGAGTAAATCATGGGTTCGAAAGAAGTGAAACATCTAAAGAAGAATCTTGAAGCAGCTCTTGAAGACCTTGACAGATCTGAGAAAGAAATTGAACAACTGAAACTAAAGGTTAGTGGTTCTCAAGAATTCATCAAGAAATTGAAAAAGGATTTGAAATATTGTTCTACAAGTGACTTAGGGATAATGATCAAAAAGTTGAATGAAGAAAACACATCTGTGAAGGATCAAATTGAAGGGTTAGATGAAAATCTATGTAACAATCAAGAAGCCTATGAAGAACAAGTCAAAGAAAACAAGCAGTTAGATGAAGAACTGAGGCAAGAAAACATGAAAATATTGGAGTTAGAAAACATCAAGAAGAAAATGGAATACAAATTGATTAAAGAAAAGAATCATATTGACAAGTTTCACACAAGAAAGGATCTAATAGAGTCACAATTGTATGCTCAGAAGCTAAAAGGAGATACTACTGGTATTGGATAGAATGAGGCCCAAGTTTAGATTGATGCTATGCGAGATAAAATGAAATCTCTTAAAGAATCTACAGAAGCCAAGAAGACTGATGATCATACTGAAGCTAAAGTAGAACCATATAAAGATGAGCACAAGGTTGTAAACAAAACTTGTTATGCCTATAAAAAGCATGGACACATAGCAAGAGATTGCAAAGAGGCAAGATGTTTCAATGGTTACTGTTATTCATGCAATAAGTTTGGTCATAGAGCTATGAATTGTAAATCAAATAAAAGAAATCAGAATCAAAAAATTAGAGAAGTCATCCACAACAATATGTAAGAAGTCCTCAGAACTTTACATGTCATATATGTAATTATAATGGTCATATAGCTAGATAGTGCAGATTGGTAACTCACATCAATGCGCCAAGGAATATAAGGCCTCTCATTATTTATCACTCTTGTAAAAAGGTTGGACACATCTCAAAGTTTCGGAGATCAAAAGCATAAAGACAAGAAAGCCCTAATAAGTCGCAAGGATCAATTTTGGATGAATCAGGAGAATTCAAGTTTTTGAAAGCTATAGAAGATGCGAGCATGATTTGGAAGGAATAAAAGATAGATAATGTTGGTGAAATAGTTGAGGATGCATCCACAATGACCGCACCTCCTATTTATGGTTAAATGGCCTTCATGTTCATAAGGGGAGCTAGATTAGCTCTAGACCCCTGTGTGGTTGTTATACTCACCCTCAGAGTATGCACCTTTGATTATAACTGTTTGGAGACTAGTAGATGCATTAAGCAAGAGCACACTGCTTGATTGATAGTAGAAAGAAAAATTAGAATTGTCTATGGGATTTTGTGTTTATGTGGAAAGCATTAATGGTGGAAAGTTGTTTTAAAGTCACTGAAGACTCATTATTCACATATTGCATTCAAGTTTGAGCCTTTGGAGAGAACACAAGATCAAAGTAGATTGAGTTGTGAAGAATTGTAGTTTGATTATCAGTGAGGAAGTTTGAATTTTTTTGCAAAGCCCTAGTTCATTCACGACGGTTCAGAATTCATTTGGAAATGTATATAAGTGATTAAACAAGTAATTCATGGCTACCCCATTCATTTTTGATGTTGCTGAAGGGAAGAGATATGTCTTTAAGAAGAATCATTTCAAGTCAGTCTTAGATGACCTATAAGGACCTTTCTCTAGGACTAAAATGGGAGTAATGCACCTAGAGGATATATGCACATACATCTACTATAAAAAGGAACCAGTAGGATTGGATAGAATTAGGTCACACATGGAAACCATGATGAATCTAGAAAAAAAATTCATTGATGAGTTCACGCACCTAGAAGACAACCCTATTATTGAGTATGCCACAATATATGAGTTCTACAAATCTGAATGGATAAAGATTCTATTAAGAAGAATTCATGATGACCTATTTTGGATAGGTGAAGTCCCAAATAGAATAACTACTAATCACATTCATGAGATGACTAGATTACCTAAGAATAGTGCCATTCTTCCTAGTTGCAAGGATGTAAGAAAACTATTAGAACAAGCCTACAAATCCTAGAGTGATAAGTGTGGGATGAAAATTGAGCCAATTGAAGAAAAACATATCAAGCTCATGTCTATGATACTTGGACATAGATTCCAGCATGAAAATAGGGTAAATAGTGTGTCTATAGCCACTATTTTAGTAGCCATCATAATTGTAAAGGAAAATGGAGACTTCAACTTGTGTGAGATCTTGCGCACATAGTTGATGGACAATATCAAGGCAATCAAGCATGACAAAAGCAAGATATTCAGGTTTGGATTACTAATAATCTATATGTACTTCCATATAGTTGGAAAAGTATTAGATCTCTATCTAGATAGGAGCCTACCTACAATGCCTCAAATTTCATTCAAGGCATCATCTAAGAGTACCATGAGAGATTTCATGGAATTAGAAATTAAAACATTTAGAATAAAGATGTAGAGGAGGTATAGGATACCAGAGAGTATTGTGGAGAAGTATAAGGAGAGTATTTGCATCATGGTAGAGATAGACATCACATACATGGAAGTAGTAGAACCTAGAACTAAGTGGATTCATCTAATTGGTTATGAAGTGGAGGAATGTATCCTAGAAGAATATGCACAAGTCCTCTTATTAGTGCTAAAGGATCCCAATGAACCAAGATGGGGTACCTATGAGGAAAAGACAAGACAAGTAGATGCAGTCTTGAATAGTGCTACAACCAAGAGGAAAGCTTCTATAATCACATTTGAGATACTGAAGATTCACAGTGTCACTCAAGATGACATGCAAAAATCTAGAGAAGTGAAGATAGAAATGCAAACTAAGAGCACACCCACTGCTAAAGTCAAAATAGAGAAGTCTGATGACCCTAAGGAGAAGAAAGTAAAAATAGAAAAAATAGATGTTCCCAAGGAAAAGACAATTGATAGCACTCCTACACCCATTCCTATTGTTGATCTAGAGTCCACTAAAGCATCTCCCGAACCAAGTGAATATGGGTAAAATGAAATTACCTCTATTCAAATGTATAATTATATAATTGTAATGTATGGGGGAAATATGAGATCTACTCCTAAATCCAAATTCCCAAAGGAGAGATCCAATTTGATCAACCAAAAGGTTAATACACAATCAAATCAATCTATGGAGAATATGAAAGAGAGAGAAAAAGCTTATATTTCCCTATGGAGAATTATGCTTGAAATCTGAAATAATTGAAATACAAGTACTAACTTCAAATTAGGGAAAATCTGGAAAATGCCAATTTTTGATGTATGTGCGTACTTTCGGGCAATTCTGCAACCTGTTTCAGACTGGAAATGCCGAGATGAAGAAAACCTATAAATCTTTTGTCTTTTTGACAATAGGTAGTCTTTGACGCTCATAAAAGTTCAAAGGCTACATTCTTTATTTGAAGGTCGATTCTGACTTTGTTCACAGATCTCAAAATTTCAACAAAAAGGCTATCTAAATCCGCTCTCAGATCTAAAATTTCACACCTATACCTACAAGAAAAAGGGGGTTTTTATTTGTATGGGGGGTTTTCCTTGGTCAAACCCCAATTTAGGAATTAACCTTGAAATTTAATTGAAATGTAGTGTGCACAAACAAAGTAATTGAAACAATTCACCTTCCTTATGTTGAAGTCCTTGTAGAGGATTCAAATCCTCAAATCCACAAATATGAATGCTTCAATGGATGTAGGATGTATCAAATCAATGTTATTTGATCTTCAACACCAATCTTGAATTGATCTTTTCATATTAGGAGGCTTGGATGAATGTGGAAGGATGGATCTTCAAGGGGGCTCCAAAGAGATTGAATCCTTCAATGGCTAACAATGGATCTCCTTGATGGATGAATGCTTGAACACTTGAATGATTGAAGGCTTTCTTGAATGCTTGAATTCACTTGCTTGCACTTGAGAGCTTGCTCATGAAATTTTTTGAAGATGAGATGTCACAAGACTTAATTGAGAAAATGAGAGAGGAAGGCCTCCTTTTGTAGTGAACTAGGGCACAATCCTCTAGAGGGGCCACCTTGGAGAATTAAATCCAATTAGGTCCTATCCTTTAGAAAATATACCTAGATTAAATTCAATTTAAGGATTTACCATCCTGAAACCTGAAATGGCCAACCCAGAGGCGGGAAAATAAATATCCCTGAAACCTGACACTCGAAAATCAAGGAAACCTAAAATCTGGACAAGGGGTCAAGGACAAGGTTGGAACTGACCAAGTCAAGGTCAAGGTTGATCTTGACTAGTTTAGGATCAAGGTTGACTTTGACCCCATAAGGTTAACTTTGACCTTATGGTCAAAAACCTCATGATCCTAACCCAAAATTGTAGGAAATGCAGACATGAAGTGAAAAATGGGTGTAGAAGGAAGCAGAATAGGGGGAAAAGCTAGATACATGCAAAGACCTGATCAAGGTACTTAAAATGACCCCAGACCACTTACTTGGGGGGATAAATTCTCTTATCATGGAAGTGCTTCAATTTTAAGAATGTACATTAAGCCTCCACTTTAGCAAGAGTATGGACTCGATGTAAACTCTTGGTAAAGGAGATCATAATGAAAAGATAATCTTATCATAATCCAAGGGACAAAGAGAAACCTTAAGCCCCTAGGGACTCAAGTCTTCATCGACTCCTAGATCACAATAAGAGAGACATCTCTAGAGAGAGAAAGAAAGGGTCTGATTACCTCACCCAATGAGAACTTATGTCCCACTATGAACCACTCAAGGAAATAATGCAACTGGAAAGATGGAATTGAACCGCCTAGTGAATGTGGCTACTCACTAGTCAACCCATCAAGGATTCACCCTTAGAAATATTCTATTCCATGAGAATAAAACCAAAAAACTAAAGAAACCCAATTTTAAGGACACCTCCAGCCTTAAGGGATCAAAATATATGTATATTTGAAACTGGAGGGATCGAGGGATCCTAAAATATAAATCCATGCTTTAAGGATTAATTACTAATCCAAAAAGGGAAAATAGAGTATTTTAAAAAATATGTGCATATCAAAAAGTGTGTGCATGTGTAACAAGTGAGCAGAGTGTATGCCCCCACGTTAAAGTCATTGTTGACACTTTAATAGGAGCAATGGCTTTAACGAAAACATAAACAACTCCACCGATTATGTTTCCACATTGAGATGCCCCCAGATGAAGACAAATCAAGGGAAATATCATAGAAACATATAGAGAACACAGAAGGGACCTACCTACCATGGGGTCAGTATGATCATAAGATAATAGATATATGATATTATTGCAAATGAATTAACATCATTCACCAAAGAAAGTAGAACTATGATCACAAAGGAGGAAAGATCACATAAGATATACGAAGGAGAATCTTTTCAGACCATGACATGGAGACCAAAAAAAATTTAGTGCTACCATATCTCGAATCCAAGAAAATTACACAAGGAAACATTTACGAACAATAGCACAATTACAACATAACATTGAAAAACACATAGAAAAATAGAGATACATATACTGGAATTTGAACAATAGTTTTGATTCCTTTATCACCTTGTACCAACTGAGTAACAATGATCATATAAAAGAATCTAACAAAATTTAGCAAACGCATTACAGGAGAAGCATAGTATAGCAGGAAAACACACAACAAAGATACCACGAAGGACAAGTTGATCAAGCATTCTGCCTACTCTCCCCATCTCATTGTATATCATTTAGGGAAGGTGGGTAACTCGCAAGAGGGACTATCTCCAACACAGTAGGAATGATAGCCAGTTCCAAACAAGGATCCTCTTGAGAATCACAATGTTTGACACTAGGTGTAAGAGTTAATTATGATGAAAGCATATTAGGTAAATCAATGTCAATGTCAATAGTCGCATATTCATCATTAACATCATCAGTATCATCAAGAGTATTTTCTTCATCCAAATTAATCAAAATAGGATCTACGATAGGAATAGAATCATCATAATCATGCATATTAACATCATTATTAGTAACAACTTCTTCTAACACATCATGCATAGGTTAATCCGAAGAAGGTAGATATCTTTGAAGAACAGAATTATGAGCTTTAGCATGAGCACGATGCTTTTTATGACATTCATTAGTAGATTGATTACATTTTGATTTATTTGAAATAGGTTGAGAACTAGGAGGAATAATTACAAGATCCTTCATAGGTTCTTTAGGAAGATCAATAGGATTATCAAAAATAGGAGGAACAATCATAGGATCTTTGATAGGTTCTTTAGGAAGAGCAATAGAAGGAACTTGATTAACTGAACTAGAAGCCATAGTTAAAGGAGGTATAGAAGGTGTAGGTAGAAGACCGTAATTAGGATCCATAAGAGGAATTCATAATTCAAGAATCTTACAATGTTTATAAGCTTGATATGAATAAAAAATATTATCAGGTCAAGGAGAACATGAATTAGATAATGAAGGCCAAAAGAAATCAAGAGCAGCGCAATCTCTGGGCCTAGAAGGTTGATATAAACTATGATTAATCATATTCATTTCTTCATCATGAATGACCTTAAGAAACTTATGGATAGGTGAAGCAACAACATGCATGGTATTCAACTAGGGAAAAGCTAGCTTAACTTGAAATTGATCAGAAGTAGGAACCACAACAAAGGTAGTGTTCACAGTTTTTCCACAAAGTTCAACTGGTAAAGTAATAGAACCAAATGATGGATAAAGAAAACCATTACAAGTTTGAATCCACACATCCGATGTATCATAAGAATCATGTTGTAAGATTTTCATAAATATATTTTCTTCAATAATAACATTGACTAAGGATGTAGGATCAACAAGACAACCATGAGTAGGTTTCTAAGAAATCATAGCAGAAATGTAAAGGGGACCATCAGGAGCTTTAATAGTCTCAGAGTCATCAAAGGTAATCAAAAGTTCTCGAGGTCTTTTATTCTTAGGTTGTTGTCAAGGTTTAGGTTGAGTTTTTAGTTTAGGATTAGGTTTTGATCGAGGTTGAGATTGAATTTGAGGTTGAGGTTAAGGTTGAGGTGGAGATACAGATTGACCAACATACTCCACTTGATTAACAACATGATTGAGATCATCCATCTTTGAATCATACATAATTTCCACAATAGATGGTTGAGTAATTGTATTAGTATCATGCATAGGTAAAGGATTCGTATAGATTTGAAGGTTTTTATTGGGAGGAGAGATAGATTTGTTTGCACTACCATCAATATTATCAACAGATAAGGCATTAGAGTCAATTAAGTCTTGAACCTTATGTTTTAAAGAATAATATTTCTTAGTATCATGACCATTCTGACGATAATATTGAGAAAAAGCATTTTGATCAAAAGATTTAAAAGCAATCATAATAGGTAAAAGAGGTCGAATAGGAGGTAAAGTAATCATATTAGCAACAACAACTTGATCAACAACTGCATTCATTTGTTTGTTTATGTTGACATAGTTGTTGAATTTTTTAAATTTGTTTGGATTGGGAGCAACATCACTCTTATCAACTGGAATAGGAGCCATTTGAGATTTTCTCTCAAATTGACTCACTTGTAATTGATAATGATGAAGCACTACACAAAGTTGTTGAAAAGAGGTAAATTCAGTAACTAGAATCTTATCTCTAATATCCTTTTGCAAATTTAAAATAAACATACGTTAAATATCAATATCAGGAACAGGATAGGAAATCTGAGCATACAAATGATTAAATCTACCAATAAATTCAGTTAATTTTTCTTTAGCACTTTGTTTACAATGCATCAAATCAGTCAAAGACACTTGCAGGCTGATGTTGTTTTGAAATTGTTGAATAAAGGCATTAGCAAGTTTCGGAAAGGAATCAATAGAATAAGGAGGCAAGGAACAATACCATTGTAAGGCCTTGTCATGGAAAGTTCTAGCAAAAAGTTTGGCTAAAATCCTATGGTCATGAGCATAATCACTACAAAGGATTTGGAATGTTTTAACATGATGAACAGGATCTCCTTTTCCATTATAATTCTCAAGATGAGGCATATCAACTTGCTGAGGAACAGGAGTACAAATAATATCCAAGGCCAAAGGACTTCCCTTGTCACATGTAGGGATACTAAACTTTTTTTGAGTTAAGGAAGCAAGTTATTGTTGTAAGGATGACATAGTTTGAGCCAAACTTATGATTGTTGAATCATTAGAGGAAATAGTAGGAGTAGCAACATTAGACACACTAGGAAAGGTGTAAGAAGCTGCATGGATAGAAGACAAAACTAGAGGAACACTAGGAACTACAGTTGGAAGCGGATTGGAATAAGTAAAAGGAACATTATGATATGAAGGTTGTGATGTAGGAAGGGACACATGAGGAACACTAAAGGGAACCATCAGAGTCACCAAAGAATGGGTATATGTAGGAATAATAGGTAAAGGATTATAAGGAGGTTCTACACTAGTGATAGGAGTAATCAACCCTAAATCTTGAGCTTCTCGAGCTAAAGGTTTAGTATTTGAATGCACAAGGTGAGTAATACCATGCAACAGGTTAACACCTTGATCACTATCATAGAGAACTTTCTTAAGAGCCTCTATAGCTTGAATAGAATCTTGATTATGGTTCTCTTGAATAAGCCAATTACCCATTTTATCAAGTTCAGTTCAAAATTTTTGAACTTGTTCAGTTGAAACTCTTAAAGCATCATCCTCATCATGAGATGAGTGAGAAGAGTTTTTCTCCATTGTAGGATTGGAATCATGAAGAATCAAATTATCATCTAGGACCCTAAGTAAAGGAGAGGAAGATTCAGGATCAAAGGCACCCATGAGTCTATGACTTCTCCGAAATATTATAAGTAGGACTAGTAGTAGTAAAGCTCATAAACCAATGTAATGCAAATGAACTAAATTAAAACCACATAAAGCATGAATATTTTTGTATTTTTGAAATCTAATTAGCATGGAAGATCTAACACAAAAGATAAATCTAATACTAAAAAGATAAAAGGAAATCTAACACCAAAAAACACAATAAGGCATCCAATTCCACAAAAAGAAAGGAGAGTAAGTATGTCGGGTTCACCAAAATGGATAGGGGTAAAATGGAATCACCTCTATTCAAATGTATAATTGTATAATTGTAATGTATGGGGGAAATATGAGATCTACTCCTAAATCCAAATTCCCAAAGGAGAGATCCAATTTGATCAACCAAAAGGTTAATACACAATCAAATCAATCTATAGAGAATATGAAAGAGAGAGAAAAACCTTATATTTCCCTATGGAGAATTATGCTTGAAATTTGAAATAATTGAAATACAAGTACTAACCTCAAATTAGGGAAAATCTAGAAAATGCCAATTTCTAATGTCTGTGTGTACTTTCAAGTAATTTTGCAACCTATTTCAGACTGGAAATGTCGAGATGAACAAAACCCATAAATATTTTGTCTTTCTGATGGTAGGTAGTCTTTGACCCTAATAAAAGGTCAAAGGCTACATTCTTTATTTGAAGGTCAATTATAAATTTGTTCGTACATCTTCAAAGTTCACTGAAAAGGGTTTCTGAATCTGCTCTCATATCTGAAATTCCACACCTGTACCTAGAAGAAAAAGGGGGTCTTTGTTTGTATGGGGGGTTTGCTTTGGTCAAACCCCAATTTAGGAATTAACCTTGAAATTTAATTGAAATGTAGTGTGCACAAACAAAGTAATTGAAACAATTCACCTTGCTTATGTTGAAGTCCTTGTAGAGGAGTTGAATCCTCAAATCCATAAATAGGAATACTTCAATGATGATGTAGGATGTCTCAAATCAATGGCATTTGATCTTCAACACCAATCTTGAATTGATCTTTGCATATGACGAGGCTTCGATGAATGTAGAAGGATGGATCTTCAAGGGGGTTCCAAACAGATTGAATCCTTGAATGGCTATCAATGGATCTCCTTGATATATGAATGATTGACCACTTGAATGCTTGAAGGCTTGCTTGAATGCTTTAATTCACTTGCTTGCACTTGAGAGCTTTCTCATGAAATTTATTGAAGATGAGATGTCACAAGACTTGACTGAGAAAATGAAAGAGGAAGGACTCCTTTTTTAGTGAACTAGGGCACAATCCTCTAGAGGGGCCACCTTGGAGAATTAAATCCAATAAGGTCCTAACCATTAGAAAATATACCTAGATTAAATGCAATTTAAGGATTTACCATTTTGAAACCCGAAATGGCTGACTCGAAGGTGGAAAAACAAATATCCCCAAAACCTGACACTCGAAAATCAAGGAAACTTGAAATCTAGATAGGGGCTCAACGACGAGGTTGGAAGTGACCAAGTCAGGGTCAAGGTCAATCTTGACCAGGTCAAGGTTGAGGTTGACTTTGACCCCATAAGGTAGAATTTTACCTTATGGTAAAAAAACTCAGGATCTTGACCTAGAATGCTAGGAAATGTAGACATGAAGTGAAAAATGGATACAAAAGGAAGCAGAACAGGGGTAAAAGATAGATACATGAAAAGACTTGATCAAGGCACTTAACATGACCCTAGACCACTTACTTGGAGGGCTCAACACTCTTCTCATGGAAGTGCTTCCATTTTAAGATGATACACCAATTAATATGCATAACAGGAAGAAGCAGACTATCACAAGCCATCCATCAACAAGGTCCACAAAAAGCTGAGGGAGAAATATTCAACCACCTCCTGAGGTAGGATTCTGACCAAATTTTCAAGTGTTTAGAAAAAGAGTAGTAGATGAGGGAAAAATTGATCAAATACATAAGTTTTATGATAAATATCATGAGAAAGACAAATTTGAGATTCATGGTATGTTAATCAAGAATGTGATCAAGTTTAAGAAGATTGTTCTAGAACTCAAGATAGTCATTCTAGATCAAGTTTGGGACACTTTGGATACATTGAAAAGACATTTTGTTGAAAAATATTTTAGAATAAGAGAGAAGACACTGGATGATAACCTACGAGTATGTTTAGTTGAAGAAAAATCTGTGTTAATGGATTTGGTAAAGCCGCACCTTAGAACCAAGATGAGAACTTTGCACATCATGAACAAGGACTATGAGTTGGTTGCAAAGGAGACTAAGAAATCCTTTGAGAAGATATTTTTTGAACAATGCATGCATCCATCATCCATGCCCACAACTCAAGTACCCTCTGAGAAAGTAAAAGTAGCTGAGATCCCAAATGTACCTATGACAGGTCCACAGGATTCTGCACCTATGCCTGAAGCCAAGGAGGACACAATTATGATTGATAATGTGGAGATATCAATGGCGGCCACTGATAAGGACCTATATAAGTTTGAGGAAGCCTTTGTAAGTACAGAAGAGACTGAAATACTATGCGTTGATAATTCTTCTATGCAGCAAGAAGAAGTTCAGATTGAGGATCTAACAGGACTGAAAGAAGAAAAGGAGAAAGAAAAAGAAAAGGAAAAAGAAGAAGGAGAAAAGGAAAATGAACCAGTAAATGAGCCCTCTATTGAAGTTCCAGTGATTGTAAAAACTGAGGTAATGGATGTTAGTCAATGTTCACTCCTTACCCCTAAGCCCTCAATGTCATTGTTGTCAAGTCTAACCCCTGAAACAACAAGCTTACATTCATGGGGAGAAGAAGACCTGATCAAGATCAGTGTGCTAGCCATGGAAAAGACAAAATAGAAACATGTTATGAGGAATCTATTATTTATTGAATCAGTCAACATCTTGAATAGCTTACTTCCTGAGGACAAGAAAGTGTCTAGTGTACAGTCAGTGGAGGATGTCAGCTCCATCCTATCAAGTTTCAAAACAAACTTCTCTAGCCTAGAAGAATCTACATCTAAGGTTGAAGAGGAAAAATATCTTAAAAAGAGGCTAAGTTAATTGATAGGTAACTTCAAACTTGATCTTAACTCTCTCAAATTTGGTCAAGTGTTGTTGAAAGATTTTGCAGTTAAGGGAAGAAAGATAATAGCAGATTGTATGAACCAATACAAATTGACTGCAAACCTTTACATGAAAATTTAGGAAGCAGAAGCTATGATAGATACAGTAAGGAAATCGGTGGAAGGTCCCTCCATAGATGTAAATATGTGTAAAAATGTCTACCAAGGACAATTGGATAAGATAGAGAAAATAGAAAAAGAAATGGCTAAGATAAGAGAAAGGCAAACTCAGCTAAGAAATGCTCTTGCACCATCATTAGATGTGCTAAATTAGAACATCAAAGAAATTGATGCTAGGATGGTGACATATGATCAAGGGCTAAGTTTAGAATTAGAGAAGAAGGAGATGTTGACTTATGCTTTGTGTGCCCATCTTCAAAGTGTAAGTGCACTGAAAGCATTTTGGTAGCAAGAGATCCAAAACTTGAAGATTGCATATCTGGATGTACTCACTTTGTAAGTACTTGTAGATACATTTTTTAGCACCTTTGTCATTAATGTCAAAGGGGGAGTGGAGTATTTACTAAGGGATAATATGGAGAAATATATATGATGTAAAAAGGTAGTAAAGTATATAGTATAAGGGCAATATAAGATAGAGTATATGTTAGAAAGTTTTTGTAAGATACAGTTAGTAACTTTGCCATGTTCCTTTGTTGCCATCAATGAAAAAGGGGGAGATTGTTTACAAGTTGACTATACTATTGTATATGACTATAATTAAGTGTTTTCATTATGGAAACAAATTCATATGAAGTTTTTGAGTCAATACACTTACTCATAAGATCATATTTTGGTTAAGTATAGAAGACTAGACAGTCAGTAGAGCACCCAATGAACAAAGCATTAGCACACATGCGTATGACTGAGTTATGGCATGTACCCTCAAAGATAAGATTATGAATATGTAATCATGCTAAGTCTAAGATTGCATGATCATATGAGTTAGTATGAAGAAGTTACAGTGAGATGAAGTGACACACACAATGATCGACATAACAAAACAAAGCATGGAGCTGACTGTTGGTATTTTTATTAGTGTGTATAATATTCTTTTGTAAAGGATATGTGCCTATTTTATTTAGGTTATAGACATATTAATATCATTTTATGTAAAAATTCTTGAGCTAATTCATTTGGAAGCATTGTATGTAATAGGTTGAAGGCCGACCTAGTGAATAGTTTTGTTTGTGCATATAAATAAGACATGCACCTTTGTATTTATGTATGGAATGAGATATAGAGTTGATAGTAGTAGAGAAGAAGTATACAAAGAGAATTTAGAATGTTGTAGAGCTTTACAAGAGGTTAAAGCCTCAGTGCACAAAAAGAACTGATTAGACAAGCGGTGTCAAAGCAACAGTTCACCATTGGTAGATATAGTGTGTATCTGATATCCAGGAGGTTGTAGCCTTCTCATTGAGTAGTGAGCTCTAGAAGTGAGCCACCACCCCTAACAGGGTTATTGTAAAAGACTCCTAATAGGGTCTGACCCTTGACCAGGTCACTGTACTTATTACATTGTAAAGATCAACTCCTAACAGGGTTGTAAGATCTTCTAACAAGGATCATAATACACTAGTGAAGCTCTTAGTGGGTGTCAATTTCCACCAAGGTTTTTACCTATTTGGGTTTCCCCGTAATCATATTTGGTGTTATGTGTTGTGGTTGTTTATCTTACTTGCATTTATATTCATTTCAGTACTTAAGCAATTAAGTTAAGATTCAAGATATCTGAAAAAATAATAATATATAGAACATTGATTCACCCCCCCTCTCAATGTTCCCATTCCTAGCAACACAATCCTCTATGTTCCAAAAAATATTAATTATATAATAATCATATTTGGAATTTGAAACAACAATTTCCTGTAACTATCTTTGAGAGATTAAAATACTATATTTTTTGAAAGAAATCTCAATGTAAGGGATTTACCATATTTTGGTTCAAATTTTCCCCTTTTTATTTGACAATTGAGTGCGACTCAAATTTTGTACTATTTCTATTATTCATTAAGATTTAGTCTTTTCTATTTAATTGATGTATAAAGTGGGAATGGAGTGAATGGATTGTAGATGCAAACTTTTCTTTGAATCGAATAATTTGAGGGTGTTCTTTGTGGCACTATTTTCTCTCCCTCTATTTATTATGTGTTTTTAATACATCTTGTTTCTATGATTTAAAGTTTGTATATAATTTTCATCTTTGTGTGAAGATAAGCATACATGATATAAATCTCATATATCTAAAATATTTAAAATCTTGTCTTAGTTGTCTGTGAATATCTCATGTAGCGATGAGTATTCATTAGGGCCTTTTTTTTTTCTTTTTGGTTAAAAGAGCAACCCATTGAATTTATTAATAAAAAAAAAATCATTGTACATCTATTTCAAGGGAGTTGTACCTTTAAATTAAGAGATTAATCTATTTAGTAGTTTCTTCAATTATTGCAAAATAGATTGGATTTTATGAGTCTGAGTCATTTTAACAAAAGGGCCAATATGTTAACCCATACATTTTTGTAAAATTTTCTAGGGATTCAAATGGTCACCATAAGACTAGTCACTTGGAGATCAAGGGATAATGATTCTCCCTCATGAAAATATATCTCTTGTACTATGAACTAACCTAAGTTTTCAAGAGGAACAAGAAGATATCATTGGTAAATTGAACACTCTATCTTGGCGGTCATGAAGAATATCTAAAGACTATAGAATATCCAATAAAGTATTGGAAAGAGAGGAAGAGCTGGAAAAAAACCTAAGGCTACTATTGTTAAGAAAAAAGATAAGACAAGCATGAAACACAATTAGAAACCAAGTGCCTAACTAAGCTCTTTAAAATGGAAGGGGTCAGGAGAAGCCAAGAAATTAATAAATGGTTATATAGCCAAGATAACAAGCTAGATTCTAAGGGGTATACTAGAAGTGAGAAAGAAAAGAGTTTTATAGGCCCATTTTTAAAAGTCTCCAAGATTTGAAATTTTCACATAGTATACCCATTTTTCTAAAATAGGAATAAACCACCTCCCCCTATGAGACAAAATACTTCACAGGGTCACCCTTCCCTCAAACTTTAAATTCACCATTGTTCATTTCACCCTACTAAAAAAACATGTCTCAAGTACCATGGAGAGTGATAATTGGCTCTTTGAACATGAGGCGGGTGAATGATTTACCCAAAGGATTTAGGAAACATCTTTCCAAGTTATCAAGATATGGTAAGGTTGAACTACATATGAAAAAATAGTGCATTTCTTTTCTACTTGTGGTTTATTAGGGGTAAAACACCACAATGTCATGGTTAAGCTACTTGTGGAAACATTAGTAGATGGAGCTGGATATTGGTATCTATCATTTGGTGCTTGGGTCAACTATAGACTGGGATGTTATGAGGAAAAAATTTGATGCAAGGCAGGGTTGGAAGAGGGGCCAAAGGAACACCCTAATCAAAATCCTCCTTACAAAGATCACACACAAAAGTAATTACACAAAAAATGAGAGATAGAATGTAGAAGACATATTTATATTTCATCAATTGATTCATACATTTCAGGCTATAAGGCCTTCTCGGTTAAGGCCAGATACATCAATTTAATTAAAAATGTCCTCCAACATGTGAGGATTCAGAACTCCCTTCATACTTCTAACTGATACCACTAATCTTCTATCTCCTAGCACTAGTCTAAAAATTCTCTCCTAAAACTACAACCAATAACTACATTATGTACAAGAGGCTACTGAAACAAGTCAGCCTTTAGATCCATCATTAATGGAAGGAACAATGAGATCTAGGTCCACATGCTTCCCAATGATCGATACCAACATTAACAGAGGAGCTACAACGATAATTAAATGCACAAGTCAGCCTCAAAAGAAAACCAAAACAAACAAATCGGTAAGTAAGGTTAACTGAGCACCAGGGAAATAACTGAATGACTTAGTTAAAGAAGAAACTGAGAAACTATTGAGCCAACTCAGTCAAAGAAGGAACCAAGAAACACAGAAAAATCAAATTTGTTTTTGGTGACACAAGATTGCCAAGGACTCAAGATTATCCTACATCAAACACCTTGGGTTGTTTGAATTTATTCTCTGAATCATGTAGAAGGTATAACCCAAGCTGAATCCAACTTAAATTATGAAATCCATGAACTATCTTCAATTGGTTTGTTCTTCCACTTTACTAGATATTCCATATACTATTTTCCTCTTATGCTTTTGCCAACTCTATGTTCCAAAATCTTCTCAACTTCTTCTATCTGTTTCTTACGATAATCATTCGGTACTATCATATCTTCATTTGATTCATGGTACTCATACAAATCTTCAATGTTGAATATAGGTGATATATCCATTTCATTAGGTAACTCAATCTCATAAGCATTTCCACTGTCAAGTTTCCTCAATATCCTGCAATGACCAAATTTCTTCATTTTTAGCTTTGCATATGTTCCTATAGGAAATATGCCTTTCTTCAAGTGTACCATTACTTCATCCCCAATTGAAAAGGTCTTATGTCTTCTTGATCTATCTGCTCTTTCTTTATATTTCAGATTACTTGTATCTAACTTATGTTTCACTTCTTCATGCAATATCTTCATGAACTTAGCAAATGTTACTCCTTCAGCACTTCTCTTTTCTTCACTAGCAATATCCTTCAAATCTAATATACCTCTCAGTTGTATGCCATTAACAATCTGAAAATATTTGTTTTCTAGTACTCCTATTCACTAAATTATTGTATGCAAACTCTGCTTGTGCCCACATATAATCCCAATTACTTGGTTTCTCTCCAACTAAACATCTCAAAAGATTACCCAAACTTTTGTTCACAACCTCTATCTATCCATCAGTTTGTGGGTGAAATATAGAACTATACCTCAACTCAGTGCCCATCTTTTTCCAAAGAGTCTTCCAAAAGTATCCAACAAACTTATTGTCTCGGTCAGAGATGAATCCTTAGTAATCCATGCAATCTAACAATTTCCTTAAAGAAAAGATCTTCTATATACACTGCATTTGATGTCTTTCTACAGGGTATAAATGTGCCATTTTAGAAACTCTATCCAAAACAAAAAATATAGAATCATTACCTCTCACTATATTTGGTAAGACAAGAACAAAATCCATACTAATATCAATCCAAGGTTTCTCAGGAAAATAAATCGGTCTATATAATCTAGTATTCTGACTTACTCCCTTTAAAACTTGATAAATTCCATAACTTTTCATAAATGTTTTAACATCCTTATACAATTATGTTGAAAATTATTTCTCCTTAAGAAAATTCAATGTCTTTTGAATACCAAAATATCCAGCCAAACCACTACTATGTTTCTCATTTATCAAATTACTTCTCATTGATCCTCTCGGTATACACAACTGAATACCTTTAAACAACATACCTTCTTGAATGACATAGTCTTCCCATTTAGTACTGAGTTGATTTTGAATAGGTGCTCCACACTTCTTCTGTAGCTCAAAAATATCAGGATAAATTTCATACAATACTTTCATATCATCAAAACCAAGAACTTCAATTCTCATCTCAGTCATCAAAGATCTTCTTCTACTCACTACATCAACAATTTAGTTAGTGACTCCACTCTTATGTTTTATCATAAATTTATAACTCTGCAAATATTCAACCCATTTCATATGTCTCTGATTCAACTCATTCTGACTAACCAAATAATATAAAGCCTTATGATTAGTATACAAGACAAATTCACTCTATATCAAATAATGTCTCCATTTTTTCAGGGCTTGAACAATATCATAGAATTATTGATCATACATAGAATATTTATTTTTTGCACCATTCAACTTATCACTAAAGAAAGAAAAAGGTTTACCTTCTTGACTTAATACAACTCCTATTGCACTACCACTTGCATCACATTCAACTTGAAATACCTTCTTGAAATCAAGCAATGCTAACACATGCAATTCATCAACCTTCTGCTTTAGAGTCTCAAAACTTTTATCAACTCCATGTGTCCACTTGAATTCTCTTTTGTCTACTCTCATAGTCTTAGTCATAGCATTACAAATTGAACTGAAATTTCTAATGATGTTTTGGTAAAAACTTTCTAAACCATGAAATGATCTTACCTTACTAGTATTCTCACGTATAGGCCAATTCAAAATAGCTTCAACCTTTTTAGGATCCATTTTAATACCATCATCTTAAATCACAAATCCCAAATACACAATCTCCTCTTTCATGAAATAACACTTTTTCAAGTTAATTAGAAACTTCTCTTCTTTCAATCTCTGCAATACTTGTTTAACATGAAATACATGCTCTTTTCTATTCTTACTTAATACTAGAATATCATCTAGGTCTACAATCACAAATTTACCTAAGAATTTTTTCAAAACTTCATTCATCAATCTCATAAAACTACTCGGTGAATTAGTTAAACCAAAAGGCATAACCAACCACTCATACAAACATTCTATTGTCTTAAAAGAAGTCTTCCACTCATCACCTTCTTTGATTCTGATCTGATGATATCCATTTTTCAAATCAATTTTGGTAAAATACTTTTCTCTAGTCAAATAGTCCATTATGTCATCCATTCTTAGTATATGAAACCTAGATATTTCACTATTATCTTATTGATTTCTCTGGATTCATTACACATTCGCCATTCTTCATTCTTCTTAGGTTCCAATATAGTTGGTACTACACAAGGAATCAAACTTTCTCAGATCAAACCTTTATAGAACAATTCTTGGATCTGTCAGTTCAATTACTGATTCTTGGTAGGTGTCAACCAATGTGGTGCCTTATTTGGTAAAATCGCTCCAGGGATAAGATCCATGCAATGATCAATGATTCTCTTCGGTGGAAAACCATTAGGTACATTATCAAAAATGGTCTCCTTATACTCGATGATTATCTTATCAATCTCTTTAGGGATTCTATCCACTGTCTTCTTACTCGATTTGTTAGGAATCACAATAAAACATACATCATTCTTCTTCAAATCCTTAAAAAATGTTTTTCCTTCCATCAGGAAAAATTTCATAGATGTAAAAAAACTACTAACAGGTTCTTTAATCAAAGGTAACAAGATTTGTCTTATCCCATTAGCCAAAATAGTATATTTATAAAATCTTCCATCATATATAGCATGTCTATCATATTTCCAAGGTCTACCTAACAAAATATGACAACAAACCATAGGCATCATATCACACAACACCTTATCAAAGTACTTTCCAATTTTCAAATTCACATAACATTGTTCACTCACCAAGAGTGTATGCTCATCCTTGATCCCTAAAATTTGATACGGCTTCAGGTGTTTCAATGTTTCTAACTTCAACTTTGTGACCATTTCCTCAAATGCCAAATTCTCCAAGCTTCCACTATCAATGATTACTTTCCACACTTTATCAGAAACTCTACATCTAGTCTTGAACAAAATTTCCTTACCGGATCTTCCTTATTACTTTCACTCCATAGTAATCTCCTAACCATCAAGTTCTTTTCCTTCTTTGGCTCATTCAGTGAATCTTTTTGCACAAAAGCATTTCTACTGCTACTTACCTTCTTACTTACATGTGTACACTCAAATGACCTATGTCCTTCTTCACAATTGTAAAACCTCAATAGTTATTGCCTCTTCCTCTAGCCGAACTTTCAAATTTCCACTCGGTCTTGCCTTTATCCAAATTTGTCTTGTCCTAATCAGATCTATTTTTTTCACCATAAGATCTACCTATTCCTATAGGGAATCTACCACCTCTTCCTCTTTATCTTTTCTCATGTCTTTTGTTCAATTTCTCCTTAGCTTTCAAGGAAAACTAATAAGCTTCCTCAATATTTTCCAATTTAACCAAACTGATTTCTTCTTGGATGGAAACTCTTAACCCATTCAGGTACCTAGAAATTATTTCCTCTTCATCTTCGTCATGTCCAGATCTAATACCTAATCTATAGAATTCCTTAGTATAATATTTTACCGAGCTATCTTTCTACCTCAAACTTTGCATTTGCCTAACTAGGTTAATCTGATAATCACAAGGTAAGAACTTTCCTTTCAACTTATTTACCACAAGGATGCATGACCCTTCAACTGTGTGCTTGTAATCTTCACTTTCTTTTCCTCGGGAACATTTTCATACTCAAAATACTTCTACATCTCGGTGATCCAATCCACTAGCTCATCTGAATATAGTTTTCCACTGTACTCAAGAGGATTGATGATGTAAGGTAGGGAGAAAGAGAGGCCAAACAATAGTGCACCCTAATGATCCAAGCCTTCCCAACACATGTAGAAGCAACAAACAACAATAGTGAGAGAGAGAATGCAAAAACTTTCATATATTTTCATTAAATAGAACCATACATACCGAGTTGTAAGGCCTTCCTGGATAGGGCCAGATATTACAATGAACTACAGAAGTCCTCAAACATGTAAGGATCTTCCAAATCTCTACTTCTATCTTCTATCCAACTCCTATCTCCAAAACTGCCTCCTAAACTTTAAACCAACAACTACATTTATACAACAAGATACCGAACAGAGTCAGCCTTCAAATCCATAATCCACAGAATGAATGGTTAGATCTGGGACCACACACTTCCTAATGATGGATTCCAACATTAAATCTATGATCCAATATAAATTCACAAGTCAACCACAACATAAACTCAAACTAAACTCATCGATGAGCAAGATAACCGAGCAATAGATAGGAAATGTCGAGTGCCAATGAAATAATCGACCTCCCAGGAGATAACTGACCACACTTGGTAACCAAAAGAAACTGACAACCTACCGACCAACTCGGTCAAAGCAAGAACTGAGCAACATAGAAAAAATTGAAATTGTTTTTGGTGACACAGGATTGCCAAGTACTCGAGATGCTCCTGCATCAGACACCTGGGGTTATTTGAAATGATTCTCCAAATCATTTGGTAGGTTTGGTCTGAGCTGCATCCAACTTAGACTAAGGAATCCATGAAGTGTCCTCCATCAATCTATTCTTCCACTTAACCAGATATACCATATACTATTTTCCTCTTGTACTTTTACCAACTCTTTCCTTCAAAATTTGTCCAACTTCATCATTTTGCTTCTTAGGATATTCTGTCAATACTGTCACTTCTTCATCAGGTTCACGATACTCATACAAATCAACAATGTTTAAAATAGGTGATATGTCCATGTCATTAGGTAACTCAATTTCATATGCATTTCCACTATCAAATTTCTTTAAAATCTTGCAAGGTCCAAACTTCTACATCTTCAGCTTCCCATATGTTCCAACAGGAAGTTGACCTTTCTTCAAATGAACCATCACTTCATCACCAACATCAAAATTTTTCTATCTCCTTGATCTATCAACTCTATCTTTGTATTTTTTATTACTATTTTCTAGCTTCAGCTTCACATCTTCATGCAATATTTTCATGTATTCAGCAAATTTTACTCCTTTAGCACTTTTCTTATTTTCATCAACAATGTCTCTCAAATCAGATATTCCTCTCGATTATGTGCCATTCACAATCTCAAATGGTGTCTTTCAAGTACTCCTATTCATCAAATTATTGTATGTAAACTCTTCTTGTTCCAATACAGAATCTCAATTACTTAGTGTGTCTCCTACTAAACGTCTCAAATGATTTCCCAAACTTTTGTTCACAACTTCAGTCTGTCCATTAGTTTGTGGGTGAATTGTAGAACTATATTTCAACTAAGTGCCAAATTTCCTGCAAAGGGTTTTCCAAAAGTATCCAACAAATTTACTGTCTCGGTCAGAGATAATACTCCTCAGTAATCCATACAATCTGACAATTTCTTTAAAGAAAAGATCTGCTACATGTACTGCATCTGATGTCTTTCTACAAGGTATAAAATGTTCCATCTTTGAAAATCTATCCACAACAACAAATATAGAATCATTACCTCTTACTGTCTTCGGTAAGACAAGAACAAAGTCCATACTAATGTCAATCCAAGGTTTCTCAGGAACAACAATTGGTGTATACAATCTAGTATTCTAACTTACTCCTTTTGTAACTTGACAAATTCCATAACTTTTCACAAATTTTTGAACATCTTTATACATATGCGGCCAATAGTACTTCTCCTTAGGAAAATTCCATGTTTTGTCAATACCAAAATTTCCAACCAAACCACTACTATGTTTTTCCTTTATCAAATTAGTTCTCATTACTCCTCTCAGTATACACAAATGAATACCTTTAAACAACATACATTCCTGAATAAAATATTCATCCCATTTGGTATCTTGTTGATCTTGAATAGGTGCTTTGCACTTTCTCCATGGCTCAAAAAAATCAGGGTCAAAATCATAAGAATCTCTCATCTCATCAAAACCAAGAACTTCAATTTTCATCTCAATCATCAAAGATCTTCTTCTACTTAATAAACCAGCAACTTAGTTAGTGACTCCACTCTTATCATTTATCATAAATGTGTAAGTCTACAAATACTCAACCCATTTCATATGTCTCTGATTCAACTTATTCTAACTACCCAAATATTGTAAAGCCTTATGATCAGTATACAACACAAATTCACTCACTTTCAAATAATGTCTCCATTTCTTCAGTGCTTGAACAATAGCATAGAATTCTTGATCATACACAAAATATTTCCTTCTAGCATCATTCAGCTTTTCACTAAAGAAAGCAATAGGTTTACCTTCTTGACTCAACATAGCTCCAATTGCACTTCCACTTGCATCACATTCCGCTTGGAATACCTTACTGAAATCAAGTAATGCCAAAATAGGTAATTCAACAACCTTCTGCTTCAGAGTCTCAAAACTTTTGTCAATTCCATGTGTCCATTGGAATTCTCTTTTCTCTCTTCTCATAGTCTCAGTCATAGCATTACAAATTGAACTGAAATTCCTTATGAACTTTTGATAAAAACTTGCCAAACCATGAAATTATCTTACCTCACTAGCATTCACAGGTGTAGGCCAATTCAAAATAGTTTCAACCTTTTTAAGATCCATCTTCAAACCATCAGCTAAAATAACAAATCCCAAATACACAATCTCCTCTTTCATGAATGAACACTTTTTCAGATTTATCAACAACTTTTCCTCTTTCAATCTCTACAAAACTTTTCTAACATGCAACAAATGTTCTTCTTTGGTCTTACTAAATATCAGAATATCATCAAGATATACAATCACAAACTTACCCAACAATTTCTTCAAAACTTCATTCATAAGCCTCATAAAAGTACTCAGTGCATTAGTTAAACCAAAGGGCATAACCAACCACTCATACAAACCTTCTTTTGTCTTGAAATTAGTCTTCCATTCATCACCTTCTCTGATTCACATCTGATGATACCCACTTTTCAAATCAATCTTTGTGAAATACTTTTCTCGAGTCAAACTATCTATTATGTCATCCATTCTCGGTATAGGAAACCTATACTTCACTATTATCTAATTGATTACTTTGGAATCAGTACACATTCTCCATTCTCCATTATTCTTTGGTGCCTTGATACAACAGGTACTGTACAAGGGCCCAAACTTTCTATGATCAAAACTTTCTCAAGAAACTCTTGAATCTGTCGGTTCAATTCCTAATTCTCAGTAGGTGTCAACCGATGAGGTGCCTTATATGGTAAACTAGCTCTAGAGAATATATTCATACAATGATCAATGATTCTTTTTAGTGGAAAACCATTAGGTACATTACCAAAAATGATATCATTGTACTTGGTGAGTAACTTATCAATCTCTTCAGGGACATTATCCTTTGTTTTCTTACTTAGTTTGTTAGGGATCACAACAAAACATACATCATTCTTCTTCAAAAAGTTAACAAACTTTCTTCCCTCCATAAAAAAAACTTTCACAGATGTGCAAACATTACTAACATGTTCTTCCATCAATGGTAACAAGATTTGTTTCTTTCCATCAACCACAATAGTATACTTATGCAATCTCCCATCATATATAGCATGTCTATCATATTTCCAAGGTCACCCAACAAAATATGACAACAATCCATAGGCATGATATCACATAACACCTTATCATAGTACTTTCCAATCTTGAAATTCAAATAACATTGTTCACTTACCAGGAGTGTATGCTCATCTTTGATCCATGAAATATGATAGGGCTTCAAATGTACCAACCTTTCCAACTAGGGAATCTACCTCTTCCTCTAGGGAATCTACCACCTCAACCTCTAGGGAATATACCACCTCCTCCTCTAGGGAATCTACCTCTTCCTCTAGGGAATCTACCACCTCAACCCCTTTGTCTTTGCTCATGTCTTTTGTTCAATTTCTCCTCGGCCTTCAAATCAAATTGATAAGCCTCTTGAATATTCTCCAACTTGACCATACTAATTTCCTCTTGGATGGAAACTCTCAAACCATTCAGGTATCTACTGATTCTTTCCACATCATATTCATCATGTAAAGATCTAATATCTAATCTATAGAATTCCTCAGTATACTCCTTTACCAAGCTATCTTTCTATCTCATACTTTGCATTTGTTGAACTAGGTTAATCTGATAATCACAAGGTAAGAACTTTCCTTTCAATTTATTCACCATTTTATTCCATACCTTGATTTTGTCTTTTCTTTTCCTTTTCCTATCTAGCTGCAGATGTTCCCACCATAAGGATGCATGACTTTTCAACTTTTTGCTTGCAATATTCACCTTCTTATCCTCAGGAATGTTTTCATATTCAAATTACTTTTCCATCTCGGTGATCTAGTCCACCAATTCATCAGAATCTAGATTTCCACCATACTCAGGAGGATTGGAATGAGGTGTTGACTTCAGACTTGTCAAAGCCTTCAAAAATCTTTCTTCACCTTGATCCATAACAGGTGCAGGTACTGCATTTGCCTGTTCTTCTTCAACTTCATCATCACTAACATCTTCAAGATGTATGCCTCTTCTTTGTGTTGTTTCAACAACTTCTAACCTAGCAGCAATCTACCTCAGCATATCTACCAATCTTGGATCTACATCTCACCTCCCACAAACCATCTTGAATACCCTTTGCAATTGTAGCTTAGATCACAATCTGCTACCCTACAAAAATAAACTAGGGCTTCAAGAGGAACCTACAAACCTTGATTCGCAAACCTAGATCAAGATCTAACCTCACTCTAATACCACCTGATGAAAGACAGGGAACAAGAGGGGCCAAAAAATGGTGCACCCTAATGATCCAAGCCTGCCCAACACATTTGGAAGTAACAAACAACAACAGTAAGAGAGAGAATGCATAAACTTTCCTATATTTTCATTAAATAGAACCATACATGCTGGGTTGTAAGGCCTTCCTAGTTAGGGCTAGATATTACAATGAATTACAGAAGTCCTCAAACATGTGAGGATCTGCCAAATCTCTACTTCTATCTTCTATCCAAATCCTTTCTCCAAAACTACCTCCTAAACTCTAAACCAA
Organism: Chamaecyparis obtusa; assembly: GCA_027943335.1. Taxonomy (NCBI): domain Eukaryota; kingdom Viridiplantae; phylum Streptophyta; class Pinopsida; order Cupressales; family Cupressaceae; genus Chamaecyparis; species Chamaecyparis obtusa. The sequence goes on from BSBK01004534.1 coordinate 118,017, forward strand.
CAACTACATTTATACAAGAAGATAGCAAACTAAGTCGGCCTTTAGATCCATAATCCATGGAAGGAATGGTCAAATTTGAGACCACATGCTTCCCAATGATGGATTCCAACATTAAATACATGATCCAATATAAATGCACATGTCAGCCACAACAAAAACTCAAACTAAACCTGTCAGTGAGCAAGATAACCAAGCAGCAGATAGGCAATGCCAAGCACCAATGAAATAACCAACCGCCTAGGAGATAACTGACCACACTTGGTAACCAAAGGAAATTGACCAACTACCGACCAACTCGGTCAAAGAAGGAACAAAGAAACATAGAAAAACTCCAAATTGTTTTTAGTGACACAGGATTGCGAAGGACCCGAGATGCTCCTGCATCAATTGAAATGTGGTGTAGACTTCAGATTTCAAAGCCTTAAAAAATATTTCCTCACCCAGATCTATCACCGATGCAAGTTCTCCATCACCTTGTTCTTCTTCATTTTCTTCATCACTAACATCTTCAAGATGTCTTCCTCTACGCTGGACTGTTTTAACAACTTCTAACCTATCAACAAGTTGTTTCAACATTCTACCGATCCTAGATCTACATCTCACATCTCATGAACCATCTTGAAACCCTTTGCAATTGTAGGACAAATCACAATCTTCAACCCCATAATAAATATCAACTAGGGTTTTATAAGAAGGAACCCTCAAACCTAGATTCATAAATCTAGATATAGATCTTATACCACCTAACTCAAGGCAGGGCTAGAAAGGGGACCAAAGGTACACCCTAATCCAAATCCTCCTTGCAAAGATCACACATGCACATAATTACACAACAAATGAGATAGAGAATGTAGAGTAGATCTTTATATTTCATGAATTGATTCATACATGTTGGGTTTTAAGGCCTTCCTAGTTAGGGCTAGATACATCAATTCAATTACAACAGTCCTCCAATATGTGAGGATTCAGAATACTTTCATACTTCTAACTGATACTACTAATCTTCTATCTCCTAGTACTGATCTAGAACTTCTCTCCTTAAACAACAACCAACAACTACATTACATACAAGAGGCTAGTGAAACAAGCCAGCCTTCAGATGCATCATCAATGAAAGGAACAACCAGATCTAGGTCCACATGGTACCCAATGATCAATACCAACATTAACTCTATGACCATAATTAAATACATAGGTCGACATCAACAGAAAAAAAAAAAAACAAACAAACAACTCGATAAGAAAGGTTAACCAAGCACCAAGGAAATAACCTACCAACTTGATTAAAGAAGAAACTGAGAAACTACTGAGCCAACTTGGTCAAAGAAGGAACCGCGAAACACAAAAAACTTAAAAAAAAATTTGATGACATAGGATTTCCAAGGACCCGAGATGCTCTTGCATCACAATTCAAAGAAAGGTTCAAGAGATTTGAGGATGAGAACTCATTACTTTCTCAAATATTACAAATTAATAAGGATATCACTTTACCCATGAGGGAATTTGTGGTTAAGTTTAATGAGATTGTCAACAAGAATCCCATGAGCAAAGGACCCACTATAGGTAATCAAAGATGTTTCTTTTTTAATACATTACTACTAGATATTAGCTTCCATTTGAGGAAATCTAGAGTAGGAAACATGGCTGATGCCTAGACAACAACCATAGAACTTGAAGATGATTTCAACATGCCAAGGAAGTGCAAAGAGGGGCTGGGAGAAATTAGTAATAGAAAAACTTATACTTCTTCTTAAGCCATGCTATAGAGGTTGAAAAATGATGTTATAGAACTAAAGAGATATATTTGTAGGGTGAGTTATTCCTTTAAAGAACCTTATAAAGATGGCATAAGGAGGAAACTAGAAACATAATTTTTCTCTTACCTCCTTCTCTACAAAGGCTAGCAATTGAAGCACCACCCAGCTCAAGGAAGGGGAAGATGTGTGTATTTCACCATACTATAGACCACGATGGGGAGATATGACCTAAAAGGACAAGATGTATGCAATTGGTCACCAACAACATGATTCAAGGGGACACTTTTGGAGAAGGCTCAGACCCAGGACAAATTGGTGATTCTAAAAACTATTACGTAGAGTAGGAGTCTGATTCTAAAAGAAGAGGTGATTGTTTTACAACACTCCAGATGAGTCTTTATTGATTGTGCTCACTACAAGTTATAAAGATAAACAACAAGGTGTATTTATCTTGTAGATACCAAATGATCCAACAACTCAAGATACATCATCCAAAATAGTTAATTAGACAAAAAATTCCAAATTGGCAAATGCATCTTGTAAGAACAAAAATTCCTTTGGCATTGTTAAATTTTGTGAAACATCTAGAATTCAAATCTCTCATATAGAATATTTTGAAATGAACCAATCTTAATTGAATAATCTTGTTAAACATTGTAAGTTTGATTCTAGAAAAAATAATTCTTGCAAAAGATAACTTTATCATGTGCATCCCTTCACATCTGACCTCACTTTAGATTCTATGAATCTTACAACCACCATGCCTAACTAGAAACTAGACCCATTTTATGTATATTTTCATTAACGGGCATGAATTGAGTAGTTTTGTAATATACTATGAACCCTCTGACAATGTTATATCCTCCTATGTAACCAAATCACTTGACCTATCATTGACCAAAAACTCTGATATGTGTTACACCATGGATGCTAAAAAAGTCCCTTTTGTCAGCCAAATCAAGGATTCTTAAGTTTCCCTAGATACTCATCCATCCAGAAGATTCAAGTTAATAATTCTAATATAGACTATTCCTCGGAGCTATAAAACATTGCTAGGTCAAATTTTCTATAAAGACCTAGGTGGAGTGATAATATTGGATTGGTACCAATCTCTCGTACTCATGGGGAATAAGAATGTCAAATTGGAACCAGAAGATAAAGATAAATTTATAGTCTTGAAATCTGATGATCCTAAAGATTAAATTTTGTATGAAGAGATGGAGTTTAGGAACTATATGTTATTTACTAATCACACATCAATGCAGGAAGTCAATGAGGTGAAAATAGTATCCCATCTATGGATCATGGAATTTGATGGAATCTATTCTTAATTGGGATCTATTGTGGAGGTAGTTTTAATCTCACTATATGGAGAAATCACTCCTTTATCATATAAAATTGAATATAAAAACATTACTAATATGATAGATTACGAAGTACTATTCTTGGGAATTGTTGTGGATAAAGAGAGAGGCATACAATTTCTAATAGAAAAGGGATATGCATAATTCATAGTGAAGCAACTTAGGGATACTTTTTCTATTAAGAATCAAAGAGTGAGAGACTACAAAAATTTAGTGTTGGATGAGATTGAAGATTTCAAATCTTTCTCCATTGAATAAATTCCTAGGGATCAGAACACTAGGGAATATCCATTTACAGTCTCAACGTCCTTGTTGTTTTCTTATCTAGACTTTAAAAATAAATAGTTCAAAATTGAATTGATTCATAGGTAGAATGTTCCAAATAATGTTGAGACTTGGTAGGTTTTTGATGATGACCTATAGCTTAGATATTTCTGAGAAAATGAAGAGGTATTCGTGGAATATTATTTTAAGGGAGGATAGAACCATTTTGAAAAATACACTCTAGATAGTAAAAAATATCTCACACAAGGAGTAGTGTAGCTAAAAGGGAAGAAATTCCTGAAGGCGTGCTCTCATTAGAAAAAAAATGTTTGATAGACATGACACTTACATTATCTACAGGAGGGTTGAAAGTTGAAGTATTACAAGAGAATATGAAAACATTAACATAGGATAAATGCAAATTCCTAAGATGATTAATACAGGAAAACATTGCACTCTAAAAGAGAAGGTGAAATTAACAAAACTCTTAATAAAATAAAAATATGTATTTTTCTAGTGTTGTGTTGACCTAAAGAACTTTATGGGTGGGAGATTTGAACACCACATTCACCTTAAATCAGATGTGGCACCATTCCACTAGAAGAAAAATAATTATAAATCCAAGGCCCCTTATTCTATTGTTTAGGGAAATCAATAAAATATTGAAACAAGGATTATTTACACAATCCATCACTCTATCTAGGTAGCCAATATATTTATGGTGCATAAGAACAATGGAGATATAAGTATTTGAGTATACCTTGGGAACCTAAACCAAGCTTCATTGAGGGATAATTATGCTCTTCCCAATATGGATCATATCCTATAGACGGTAGCTGGATTAGAGATGATGTCTATTTTGGATGGATTCTTAGGGTAGAATCAGATCAATGTTGATGAAAGTGACTAGCATTAGACTATATTTACCACACCACATGGAAAATTTTCCTATAATAGGATTCCCTTTGGGTTAATCAATATAGGGACCACGTTTCAAAGGGATATGGATCTATTGTTTGGAGATTTGAAGAACAATATCATAATAATTTACCTTGATGACCTAACTACTTTCTTTAAGAAGAGGAGAGACAAAGCTACATGATCTAGAAACAATCTTTGAAATATTTAAGGAGTGTGGCATCTCATTAAATACAAAGAAATCAGTGTTCTACATAATAGAGGGAAAACTTCGCGGAGATATTATGTCACAAGAAGGAATCAAGATACATCCTAAAACAATAAAATCCATCTATTAGTTGAGCTTACCATCAAGAAAAATGTAGTTAAGTCTTTCTTTAGCCAGGTGAATTTTCTAAAGAGGTTTGTACCATATTTTTCTAATATCACTAAACATATTGTATATATGATGAAAGGAAATTAAGGGTTTCTATGGAATAAACCTAAGAAGAAGGCATTTGATGATATTAAACAAGCAATAGCCAATGCGCTAGTGTTGACACACATGAACAGTATTTTATTATCTACTGTTATGCCTCCAAATACACCACATGAACATTTTTTCTCCAAGAGAATGAAGATAAAGTTCAGGAACCCATAGCTTTCATGAGAACCCCCCTAAAAAACCATGAGTTAAATTACTCCCACATGTAAAAGAGTGTCTTCACCATGGTGAGAGATTTAAAGAAATTCAAGTTCTACATTTTACATCCACATGCTACAATTTTTGTATCAGAACCTACGGTAAAGAGAATTCTCACCCAATAAGAGATTATATGTAATAACAGAGGAGGTTGGATAGAAAAAGTCTAGGAATATCATCTACAAATCAAGCCCACCAAACTGGTTCAGGGAAATGATCTTTGCAAGATGATGGCAGAGAATGAGCCTAAAATGATAGAAGACACACCAAAGGTGTTTCGGGTAAGTCTACAAGATCCATAGTTCTCATATATAACCTACTTCCTTACTTATGGTGAATGTCTGGAAGACCTCGCTCCAAAGAAGAAAAGAAATTTCAGAATGAAGGTTAGAAAACATGTTATTTAGAATGATAATATGTATAAGAGGGTTCTCGACGAGACTTTCGTGAGATGCGCATTATTCATCTATTGTGAGTGCTTTCAAAATATTGAGACAATGTTATTACTGGCTCGAGATGTTGAAATATTCTTACCGCTGGGTATCTAAGTATGATAAATATAGACAATTCACTGGAAAGCCGCAGTTAACCTCCCTACCTTTGAAGCTTGAGGTTATAGAAGGAGCCTTCTAGCTATGTCGATTGGACTTTATTGGTCTCCTTAATCATAGTTCTAGTGTGAGATGTATTCATATACTTGCAGAAATAGACCACTTCACAAAATGATTAGATGTCATAGCTTTAAAATGATCAACTGTAGAAGTGGTCAACGATTTCATCAAAGAGAATATTCTGGTGCATTTTGGCATTCCATTGAAGCTGGTAGTTGATAATGCAACCTATTTTTACTCAACAAAGATGATTCAAAGTTTCTATGATAATAGTATCTCTCTAGCACACTCCTTGGATTATTATCCTCACGGTAATGACCAAGCCAAGTCAGGTAAGAGGAACTTGATTAATATCATAAAGAAATTAGTTATAGGGAATCAAAATAATTGGCATGAAGAGTAATTACTGAAATTAAATAAACCAAATTATTCAATTCATGTGCACAAAATTCTAAAGATAGAATAATGAATAAAAATATTAAGCTTTTTATGTTTAGAGGAAAAATTAAATAAATTGAGTCAATTAAGTGTATTATAGAGTAATAATTAAATAGTTAATCAGTTAACGTTATTTATTTATTATGAGCTTCAAGGATTTTATGAAAATGAACTTACTAAAAAATTTAACAATTATTAATTTATGTACATGGGAAGAGCGATTGATAAATTAATTAAATAATTAAAACTATTTAAGTAATTGTGTTCTTCTCAAAGTGTGATGGTTAAGTCGTGCTAGTAGTATGGTGGTCACCAATGTTTAAACCCTTGATTGTAATCTTATGTTAATGCACTGTGGCATGTGCTAAATTCCCTCGATTGTGGCCTAATTATTTAATTATCAAAGCACAATATTTTACTTCCATTTATGATTTAAATTTCATAGTCAACCTTACATCTCAAACAATTTTTTGTTGTCCTAGGATTCTGATTACATTGGGAGAGAGGGCCTAGTTATTGAAAACCCTAACCTCATGCCTTTAAAAATTATTTGGCCAATTTGAACAATTCTTATTTTTATAGGTTGACTTACTCGATAAAGATCTCTTCTTGTAATAAACATGTTACATCCACATTATCAAATATGATAGCACATCATGTCTACAAAAACCCTCTAAAAAGGATAAATATAGTGGTGCATTAGGTGTTTTTATGCAATGTATCAATACAACATAATCTATTTTTTTGTTATTTAGACCAAATGAATACATTTTATTTAATGAAAAATAATCAGAATCTACATGAAAACATCAATAACACCCTCCATGTGTAGAGAATAATTGATAATAAGGAGGATACCTTTATATGAGGGCTTGAGTGATCTGGAAAATTCTCTATTGTTGTTGCTTCATGATTCAAATTCAACATCAACCTAATGATGAGGTTCCTTTCTAGGAAAAAACCTAGAATAATTGTTCTTATTCCTAAAGTTGATATTTTTTTGGGCTCTTCCTCCAGAATAAAATTCTAACAATAGACAATTTGGTGAAAAGAGGGTTCTATCTCCCTAATAGATGTTGTCTATGTTGTGAGGACTATGATTTAGCTTCTTATGTCCTTCTAAGCTGATCCTATTCCTTAGAGATCTGGAAGCATTGTTACAGAGATGGAATATATGTTGGTTTTTTCCTAAAACTATCCAAGATTTTTTCTAGCAATGAAATTATCCTAGTATGAACAAGAGAGTTAGATTGGTTTGGCTTTTTTTGTTGCTCACCTAATTTGGAATATTTGGAAAGAATTTAATAATAGAATTTTTAGGGATAGCTAGAGAAACCCCACAGTGTTGGTTAACACTCTCTTCAAAAGAATTCAAGAGAATTACTCTCGACATATTGATAAATTTGGTGAGTCGGGTGTGGAAATTGATTGCTGGAATATGAATTAAATAAATGAAAAGAAAAAAGGCAAAGAAAATTTTTATTGGTTTTCTCCTCCTGAGGGTTGGGTGAAAGCAAACTTTGACAGTGCGAGGAAAGGGAACCCTGGCTAAACTAGTTGTGGGGGGGTCATCAGGGATAGTCAAGGTCAATTCATCTCTATTGTTGTTGTTTCTCTTGGTTCTCAAACTAATCATATTGCTAAGGCCCTCAAATCCTATTAATCTTGAAGGCTGGTAAACAAATGAATTTTGAAAAGGTGTGGTTAGATGGGGGTCCTCTAAACATTATAAATAGCATAAAAGGGAATTATAAAGCTTCATGGTCAATATCCAATACTATAGACATGTCTATAAATATATTGGAATATTTAAAAAACTCCTATGTTTCCCATGCTTTTTGGGAATCTAATATAATTGCTGATTTGTTTTCCAACAAAGGGGTCACTCTTGACTCCCTTATGACATGGAATAATGTGAAGAGCCTGGATACTAAAACTATTATTCTCATTAATTATGATAAGACAAGTAGGAAGGTGGCAAGATTTATCAGAAATGATGAAAGGACCATGGAGTAAGGATTACGTCACTAATAATCAAGGCTGGCTTAGTATGTTAAAGAACCATAATTACTATTTCTTTGTGCATTCTTTCTAGGTGTTCGGGCTCAATATCTTTACTGTTTTGTTCTGGGTCTCTTTATTTCATTGTCTGAATTTTAAGTTGGAGAGAAAGACAATAATGGGGAGTGATTTGAATAGAAAGGAACATAAATATTTCGTAGAACTAAAGAAGAACCCAAAACTATGGAGGAAATTGGAGAAGGTTCAGATCACGCCCTGTCTGGGGAAGCTCCATTGTTATGATAAGGTTATAACCCAAAAACTCATCGGAGGATGCAGGAATAATTCTATTATGATTGATGGAAGGAAATTCATTCTCAATGTAGAGCTTATTGCATAGGTAGCTGGCTTACCATTGTCTAGTCTAAAAATCTAAATAAATAGGAAAGTTTCCGAAATGGCTTCTAAGAATTTTCTCAAGACTGTAATTTAAGAAAGGGATTTCATTGTTAAAAAGATGGATTTTTATGATGTCAACAACATCAAGCATTTCTAGTGAAAGGTCCTGATTGTCATGATGGTATACATAAATCTAGAAGGGCACTTTACCAGAGCCTAGTCTCACCATTTTGTTCTTTTAAATCACTTCCACCATAAGGATTTTATGTCCTTCCCATACTATCTCTACAATTCTCTGCTTCGTAGTCTGACTGTGAATATGAAATTTTCTAATAAGCTAGTTCTCGATGAGGGTCTTACATTGCTAATTCATGACTATATGATGAATAATGTCTATAAGAGTTTTGGGAAAAAAACTAAGGAAAAGAGAAAGAGCATTGCCTCTATATAGGGCAAGGATGAATCAACAGCCAAAAGAATAAAATATGTTGACTCTTAGATGATTGAAGACCCCCTCCTTCATCTTCAAAGAATAAGAAGAAAGTGATAGCAGATTTCTCTTTGAGCTCAGAGAATGAAGAGATAGATTTTGATGATGGGTTTGTCGATGATGAAGACTCAGAGTTACTAAGTTCTAGTAAAAAGAAAATAGAGAGAAAGAAGAATAAGGTTTTAGATGTAGAGGGAAATGGTACATCTTCTTTAAGAGATTCTTCCAAGGATGAGACAAAGAACTCTAAGGCTACTGGGAAGGAGATTGAGGGTGATACAAAGGACACAACGAATGATAAAGCTGATAATATTGAGGTGGAAGGAAAAGAGTATAAAGAAGGAAAAGATGAGGATTCTACGAGGGTATTAGGGAAGAACCTGTTATGGAGCTGAATCCCAACTAGGGAACTGAAAAAATCATTATTGATCTTGACCCTTTTTATGAAGAAGGATCTAGAAAATAAGGAGGATCAACAAGAAAGGGTGGGGATGCCTAGAAATATCAATAAGGACATAAAATTTGAGAAGGATAATGAGAAAACACTTACGGAGGACACCAAGGACAATGTCCACATGGATGAGGGTAACGACAATGGCGAGGACAAGATGGAAGGGGAGGATTATGACATCTTGTATACTGTTGAGTTGCAAGACTAAGGATAAAGATAAGGATTTTAGTTAGGATGTTGCTAAGAGAGGATTTTGTGTCTATGATAATGGAGGATCTCACTAATAAGGAGGAATTGACTTTTGGATTTTTACACACTGCTAAAGCTAGAACCCTCTTTTCTTTCAAAAATGATAAATGTTGCTATCAAGAGATTGAGAAGCTTAGGACATAGAATATTGACCTGGAGGCCAAGTATCAAAATCTGCTGGATAGAATTAATAACAGGGGTAAGGACTACGACCCACTCTCAATTTTTTCCTGTGTTAAATTACTGGCTAGAATTGAATGTGTTGAAAAAATGTTGGAAAACTTGCTCAAGCATTCTACGAAAGGTATGAATTCCTCCACCAGTAACCTCCATTGGCTAGTTCTCATGCTGCAAAAGGAGTGGGAAGCTATGTAGAATTCTAATACAAAGGGGAAAGGCCTTGGGACCATAACCAGAGTGAAGATGAGCCAGAACACCTCTTCCAGCAAGGATATTATGGGGCTCAAGGAGAATTTGAAAAAATTTCAGCTGGAGAAAAGGATGGAAGACTCCATCAAGATTCTGAAAGGACAACAATAGCTAGTTTGTTTTGTTGGTTCTCTTTTTATTTCTCGTCTTGTTGGTTGTTACTAGTTTGGGGTGTTTTCGCCCCTCCTTTTTTTTTGGATGCTCTTTTTTGTTGAGCTTATTGTCTAATCTATATCTTTAACTCTTTGGATTTTAGATCCCTATAAAACCTATTTTTGTTTAATTTTCAAAACTTTAAAGTCACAACAACTTATATTATATAAATAAAAATGTTACACATGATATCCACAATTACATAACAACTATTTTAGTATGGTCAATTAATTTGTCTCTTATCCCATGTAGGGTAAAGTAACTCAACATATAAATACAACCATAAAATATAAATTATATTAAACACATGACATCCACATATACATGACAACTATTTTAAGATGCTCAATTATTTTGACTATTATGCCATCTACTACAAGGTGACTCAATGTATAAATACAACCATATAATTTAAAGGGACTCCCCCGTTACATTAAATTTTTCTATTAAAATATAAATTATATTAAACACACCATATCCACATACACATAACAAATATTTTAAGATGCTCAATTAATTTGACTCGTATCCCATCTACTAGAAGGTGACTCAACGTATAAATACAACCATGCAATTTAAAGGGACCCCCCTTTACCTTGACTTTTTTGAATTAGAATATAAATTCTATTAAACATGTGATATTCACAAATAGAAAAAATCTATTTTAATATGCTCAATTAATTTGACTCTTATCCCATCTACTCCAAAGTGACTCAAAATATAAATACAATCATACAATTTAAAGGGACTCCTCTTTACCTTAACTTTTTCTATTAGAATATAAATTTTATTAAACACATGATATCCACAAACACATAACAACTATTTTAATATGCTCAATTAATTTGACACATATCCCATTTACTAGAAAATGATTGAACATATAAATACAATAAACACGCGGTCTCCACACATACACGACAACTATTTTAATACGTTCAATTAAATAATCAACATATAAATTTTAGTAAACACTTGATATCCACACATATATAACAACTATTTTAATATTCAACATATAAATACAACCATACAATTTAAAGGGACTACCTTTTATCTTAAATTTTTCTATTAAAATATAAATTCTATTAAACACATCATATCCACTAAAACATAACAATTATTTTCTTAAATCAATTAATTTTATTCTTATCCCATCTACTATATAAAGTAACTCAACATATAATTATTATTATACAATTTAAAGGACTCCTCTTTACCTTAATTTTTTCTATTGGAATAAAATTTTATTAAATATCTCACGGTTGGATAGTTCACCTGTACTACATCTTATCCGCTGCGACAAGTACCCAAACAAAAGAGGTGCATTGGTTGTCAATAACTATACCAGTACTCCACATTTTGAGGACCTACACGTCTCTGTTCATTCCTCGTAGTAAAGAAATAGAACACGTAGAGCAGAAATGTTCGTTCTTGATAATCATGAAATAGAACACGTAGAACAGCTCTTTGCCTTTCAATCGGCAGCATGGATGCCCCAGCCATGGCCTTTAAATTACTTGCGTTTTGAACAACCAAAAAAAAAAAGGGTATACAGAAAATGGGCGTGAGACGATAAGGTTGTTGTTGAGTATATTCAGCAAAATGGTCATGGTAACTGGTTTGCTCTTCTGACACAGGTTCGTATGTATATAATATCATATGTAATATTGTGTTGATTGTAGATATCCACATCAAAGAAACATTTGCATTCAATAAATAACCATTTATTGATAAAGTATATCAGATTTCAGTCGCTGTAGTTTGTGGAACACAAGTGTTTTTTTCAATCCATATTTTGATCACGTTTTAGAATCTATCACCAAAATAGTAATTAAGTAAAGAGAAAAAAATGACGCACATTTTGTTTTATCATATTAGAAACTTCGAACTCTGCATGTATGGACCTTCTGTAGCAGTTACTTGCATGCCTCAGATAACATCATTTGACATAAGTATTCATTTATATAATTAAATATATACATGGATCTTTATTATTGTATTAGAAACTCGAGAGTTACATCTAAGTTCTTTATGTAAAGGCTTGTTTGCAGTAATTACATGCAAACCCACATGTACAATTTATTGTCTCTAGAAACTTGCTGATTCTCGAGTTAGCAGATTGATGAAATGGCTGGTTGACTGCAAAATAACTGTTTTTACGTTTGATTCTCAATTGGGCGGACTGAGTTAGTATAGAGTATCTTGGTTAGTTGATTTTGTTTAAATTTTTAAGAAAGCTGGCATGTTAGTATCTGCCGTGAGAACATATCTTGCATTTGAGTTTATATCACAAATAAGTCTTTTTCCATATTTAGAGGAAAAAACGATTGACGATATTGCAATAAATAAAAGAGAGAATTTTATACGTTGTATATATATGACTGACAAGTTCTAAGATTTAAATTTAAGTACAATACGAAAGAGAAGGATAGGTAAATTCATTGAATATATCCAATGTGTACTTGTATAGGAATTTCTTTCGCATGGGTAGAGTTGTCGCCTATCTAGAATTAATTATCTATCACTTTGACATCGAAGGAAGCTCGTTTTTGGCAAAAGAAAAAAGAAGTAGCACTAAGCAATATATAGAGAAAAACACTAGGGTATGGTTAAGCTAATGACAAGATGATGTCAGTTTTGCCTGTTTGGCTGACAATGTGGTGTTGCCAATTTTAATAGATTTTGAACTTTTTGCAGGTGGTCTACAAGGGCTTCACAGAAACAAGGGAGAATGTGGTATCAATTGAGGGACTTACAGAACATGCCTGAAGGAAAACTAGTTGAAAATATAACTAGATTCTTCTACCCATGCACAAAAAATGACATAGGAAGCAAGGATCTCAGTCCTCAGCCCTGATGAGTCACATGTCACAGTGAGAAATTGCATGGCATAAAGCTGAAGCAAGGCAAACCAGAGATTTAATTCTCTTATGTTCATCTTCCTCTTCTAACAATAAGTTGATGGAAAAGGATAATGCGGAGGTAAATTCCAAGGCAACCATTGATAAGAAGGCACAACCTTTAGAAATGAAAGGTCAGTGGGTTCCTCTTGATTTCATCTCTGCAATAACTTTTCCCAAAAACTGATTGTTAAAAGAGGAAGATGGAGATGTCAGAATAGAATTGCTGGACAGCCTTGCTTCAGCTTCAAGCCTTGCAATTTCCCACCGTGGCTTGTGCATCATTAAGGTTGAGGACTGAGATCCTTGTATACTAATAAAAAAGGAAGGTATTTTTAAGACTACAAATAACAATAATGATCATGATCGGGGGAATGCCTTCTCATGAGCTGATACAAGTCCCTAGTATACCTTAAGTCCAATTTCTATCATTTTTCTCAAGTGGCAACTCTAATCAGCTTGAAATTAATGGAACACATATATTTGATTACTTTGATAGGTCAGTGTTCTTGAAACATGTGTATTTGATAAACTACCATTTATCTTGGCACCTTTATGTGATTGTCTTGAGAAAGGTAGATTTTGATCATTCTCACTAACATTTGAACCCAATAAAAATAATTGAAATATTTGTAATAGAGAATTCAAATTTAGTTTGCAATGCTTATGTGTTTTGGATGTTGTGTCTATATAATTGTATGTGTACAATCAAGTTGGTATAGCATCATCGTTATGAGTATTTCTTTAAAAGATAAGTCATACTAAATTGTTTGTTGTATGTGTTGGTTGTCTTTATTCATATAAATTTTTCTGTTTCTTTTGAACAATTTTATGATCATTTTTATTTTTTGAATGCATAAAAGATTACAATATATATTAGAGTGTTTAAAGGAAAGTTTCATACATTTAAAAATAAAATAAATAAATATTTAAGCAAATATTATTGATGAGATCATAGAACATTCATTTAAGTGTCAATAATTTAATCAAAGGTTATTGTAGTGTTTACCGAAATAAAGGGGCTACGAGTAGGTAGTAACAGAGAAGAAATATTGTGAACTAGGAATTTTTAATGTCTACATATATTTATTATTATTCCTATATATGTTTTCCACATGACCTAAATTCTATTAAACATGTGATATCACAAACACATAATAAGTATTTTAATATGCTCAGTTAATTTGACTCTTATCCCATCTACTTCAAAGTGACTCAGCGTATATATACAACCATACAATTTAAAGGGACTCCCCTTTACCTTAAATTTTTATATTGGAGTATAAATTTTATTAAACACGTGATATCGGCCATACATAACAACTATTTTAATATGTTTAATTAATTTGACTCTTTTCTCATTTATTGCAAAACTACTCAACATATAAATGCAACCATACAATTTAAAGGAACTCACCTTTATCTTAATTTTTTTTATCAAAATATAAAATCTATTAAACACATGATATCCACAAATTAATAACAATTATTTTAATATGCTCAATTAATTTTATTCTTATCCCACCTACTATAAACAACATATAAATATTATCATACAATTTAAAGGACTCCCCCTTTACCTTAATTTTTTCTATTAGAATAAAATTTTATTAAATATATAACTGTTCGATAGTCTACCTATACAACATTGTATCTGTTGCAACGAGTACCCAAAATGAAACACCATTACTCGACATTTTGAGGACCTAAACGTCTCTGTCCATTCCATGTAGTCAGGAAATAGAACACATAGTGCATCTCTTTGCTTTTCAATCCTACGCTTGGCCTTTCAATTACTTGCCCTCTGAACAAACCAAAATAAAAAGTTGTAGATTATTTTTAGCAAAATAGTCATGGTAGCTGGCTTACTCTTCAGAAAAGATTAGTATGTATAATATCATATGTAATATTGTGTTGATTGTACATATCCAAATAAAAGAAACAGTTGCATTTGATAAATAATTATTTGTTAATAAAGTATATCAGATTTTAGTCACTTTAGTTTGTGGAACACAAGTGTTTTTTAATCAATATTTTGATGACTTTTTATTTTATTGTCAAAATAGTAGTCTATTAAAGAGAGAGAAAAATGGCACCGATTTTGTTTTATCGTATAAGAAACTTCGATCTCTGCATGTATGGACCTTCTTTGACATAATACTTGTTTATAGCAATTACATGCAAACCTGCATATACAATTTCTTGTCTATAGAAACTTGTTGATTCTTGAGTTAGCAGATTGATGAATTGGCTGGTTGAATGCAAAATCATTATTTTTACATTTGATTCTCATTTTGGTTAGCTGATTTTGTTTAAATTTTTATCTAGTTAGATGATTGTGTTTAAATTTTTATGGAGCTACAAGGTTAGTAGCTGCTGTGAGAACATATGTTTTTTTTTTTTAAAACAAAAGTGGAGCAACCACCGATAATATATTTACAATAACTAGTTCAAAGACTCATCTATGGAAGAACCAGGAAGAAACCCTAGAGTCATTGTCAAATACAAAAGAAATACATATGATGGATTTAACAAAAGAACCCACTTCCAAGGAAGATTGAAGGATGAGATTCAAACATCTGAATCCAGAAAGCCTAAAAACTATAAAACATTACATTCCTAGTATACATTACATTCGATAGTCCATTGTGATGAAGAATACTAAAAGTGTGTAATAGTGTAAGTATACAATGGAAACACCACAAATGCATACAATTGGTCGAAGAATTCCAAAATTTTGTAGTAGGAACAAAAAGTTTAGCATCATCAAATCATCCTTCAATCATATCACAATTGTTAGAGTAGTCATGTTGAGGAGGAGCCTGTGAGAAACACCAAGAATTTTCCCAACCTTTGGGAGGAGTAGATGGAAAGTGTGAAGACCAGCCGTTATCATTCACACACCAACAAAGAAACGTAATGTCCACGAGCGGTGAACTTGCAGGCATTGAGGACAAGTTGAGATAAAAAAAATAGGGGACTTTGACAGTGCATTACGCAAAGGAAAATTGGGGGAATCAAGCAAGTCAAACAGAGCATTTAGAGTCTTTTTAATGCTAGATTCAAATTCCCTATCAAGAGCATAGGAAACCGCTTGCAATGTTGATTTAAGAATCCTAAAATTATGCTTTTCCACCACCAGCTTAATGCCTTCATAAATCAACAAATAGTCATGATTCTTCAGTAATAACTGGTGGATAAACAACCCACCAATAAGAGAACTCCCATTCCATAAATCATATTTATGAACTGCAAACATGAGTTTGTTGTGTGCGATATATTTAGGCTATATAACCTTATTTTCTATTAGAAATAGAAGTTCCACAGATTGCAACAGGTCCAAGATATTTGAGAGGAAAATAGATAGCAATTGGGAAGGAAATAGAATTTGCTTCAACCTAGGAACAAGAACATGCTCACCAATCGATGACTGGTGAATGGCATATGAAGATACTATCAAATGAGGCATCGTCTACATGAGCAGGCAGCAGTTAATATGTTTCCCCTGGAAGTAAAACAACCCTAAAGTTATGTGGCATCACATCGTCATGGAAGGCCTTGCAAGATTCATAGTGCGGGCAAAAGATGTCCATATTGTAGACTTCCCAATGCAACAGAGTTGGGAATGGTAGGAGAATAGAAAACCAGCAAAGCAAATGCAAACCCAAATGCACTGAAAACATTAACTTAACTCATATATAGTGAATAACTTTCAAATGGATGTATACAACTTGCCCAGATATCACATGGAAAATCACATGGCATGCGTACTTAGCAAAATAGCTAGCATTAAAATTAATATGCCCACGCGTGAGAGAGGATGTTGCAGCCGCCAAGAGGGAGGGCATGTATATGTCATTACTGTTACCATTATTTTTCCCCTTTTGAAGATCTAATTACTAGATGAGCTAATGTCCCCTACTTTCTGTTATTAAGTGATCTTGCTTAATATTTCTGTTCATTTCATTTGCAAAGTACATGAAAGGGAAAGGAGATAAATTTCTCCATCTAAGATTACATGTGCATATATCAATGTTAAGCATGATGTACAAGAAAGGAAAGAACTGAAAAGAACATCTATCTGAGCTCACACATGCCGTGAGCATATCCATTGCTAGAATTGCATAAATGAGTGCAAATATACATATATAAGGAGCATAAATAGTATAGGGGTACTAGACATTGCCTGGTAATGAGTCTATCTCCATGGTGTTCTCGGTGTGCTCCTGTGATCCTGAACCTGCAGATAAGAGAAGAGAAGTGGGTTAGATCCTTCGATCTAAACAATGCCTAGTATCACAGTACCTATCTATAGCATGCATACGTGCACTCAGGTATACACCTCTGACACAGGCTATGCTTAGGGAAGGTGCATGAAGGAGGCTCCAGAAATGAATAACACCATGTTTTCACTAATGTGTTTGTTCCATGCGTAGATACAGGTTACAACACCCATGGTCAGTATTGAGTCTCCTAGTACCCTACACTGAACCGGTGAGGGTTGTCAGAAGCTCTATTCCCATAGAGTTTCTAGGAACCCTAACCATCTCAAGGAGAGGCACTGACTCATGTGGGAGGCATTCAGTAAAATTACAGTGTCAGTGGGACACTCTGAGATCATTAAGCCAAATCAATGGAACATGCTCAAAACAGGGCACTGGGAGATTCTGAAAGCATTCATAAAAGTGCTTCAAAGCTAAAATCAATCCATTAACATAATCAAAATCTGCATTATGAACCAATAGTAAAAGACTAAAGTTGGTAAATTAGTGACAGTATGGTATCATGTGAAGAAGTGGGTGAATGAGCCACAAACATCATAGTGTGCTATTAATACCAGTCAACATTCAATGAAAAATCATAGTGCATCTATAGTTAGCATCAACATAATGGTGCACAGGCTCCAAAGAGGAAAATAATGGAATACATGGAAACGGTGAGTATCATGGCATGATACAAGCCAAGACCGAGAACATGGTGGGCTCGGGTCTTCTAGACACCAAATATATGTGGACGTAACAACAACCATGCTAACCAATGTTGTAGCATGCACAATGCCAGTAAGTATGGAACATAGTGTTGATCATGACAAAACAAGTTGCAACATATGATTATTGTGCCCTAGCCCATAGGTTGTGAACAGACTGGCATAACTAGAAAATATGATGCCCTTATCAAACATAGTGACACTAATATAGGTGTTCAAAGAGAGGAGCATATACATTGGTGAAAAAAAATCAAGCTAAGGACCACAGGTTCTCAAAAGTCCATGAATGAGTAAAGGTACAATATCAAGAGATTCAAATAATTCCCAGAACCCTTGATCAGAGCAATAAAGGGAGGTGTCCTATGGTTCATGGGTTGTGTACACCAGAAAACATGATGCCTAGCTTATAGGTGATTAGTAGCATGAATACCAGAGAAAAATAGCAATAGAGTGTGCTAACAGACCACATTTTTAAAATATCACAACATGTGTATTGAAGCGCAATGACAATGCAGCACCAATAGCAATCAAGCATCTATCATTATGCTTTCGGTTCACGGGGCTCCTAGAAGAATCCAACATAACAGTGAACTTGGTAATAACATTAGAATAGATCTTTCATGGGCTCTAGGCAGTATAGAACAGTCAAGCATCTAAGCAAGGTTGTGATGCTTCGATGTTCAATAGAACCACAATGCACATGCAGAATGCCGACAATACAAGAGATAGCTAGTGGGCCATGCTTATGGCATAAAGATCAAAGAGTAAGCAAACATGGTATACTATACATCAGTAAATACAAGGAGGATTTCAAATAACCCATGTGCCAATAGGGTATAATGACAGATAAATCAAACTTCAGATGGTTCCAGTGTAATGCAATACAAAAGGTAAATGACATCAACAAGTGAGTGATATATCAACATGAGGAGGCCGAGATCTCTGCTCACGGGTACCATATCAATAACAAATGGCAAATGGATGGCGTTGGGGAGAAAAAGTGAAGCCTAAAAACTAACAGCAAATCAATCAAGGCTCATGACTGTCAAAGAAAATAGTGATGCCCTGTGAGCATGGGTCCTCATCATAAGGCACTTTCAATGGTGATAGAGAACATGGATCAGGCCTAGGGCACGACTAGCATCAACATAAGCTTGAGTACACAAAACATTCATAAAAATAGTGAACAGTGGGAGATAACAAGGAAGCCCAAGGCATGGACAGCATTGGTGACCAAGGTTTGCAGGCCCTTTAGCATCAGAAGCAAGAAATAAATCAATACAGAAAAAATCAAGTGCCCTAGTCCCTCACGGGCTGGCAAGAGTTCACCAATCTATCCAAAGCAATAAAAAACATGCGGCAATGTATGGATTACAAAGCTCACATTTTATCTGAATACATCACCATTAACATATAAACAAATACATCATGCCCTAATTGGTGCAATTTTGACAGTGAACATGCCACAACACAAACACACCATAGTGAGCAGTGTACGGTCCATAAAACATGGTGCCCTAGCTCAATCACGAGCTCTACTTAAACACATTTTGCAGAAATGTCATGGATACTAGATCATACATAGTCAGTATGTAATCAAATGATGACAACAAGTAGTGAATATGAAATACAGTATGCCCTCAAATACAAAGAGAAATAAAATAAGAAGATGCCAGTGTTCCGTGATGCTCAGAATGAATCCCTCATTTGAATCAATATGGAGAAACTCAATGAACAATGAAAGATACAGATAGTGCCTTGTGATTTTATGATAGTATGCTGTCATTATCCAGTGCCATTATCATGAGGTAGATAATGCAGAGGAGACAATTTCACTGCCCTAACATGCATGCTACACACTCGATAAAAGCCATGAAACCCTTGAAGGAGTCGAACACATAAATGCCAATTTTTCTAGTGAATCAAATACAGAGGTGAATCAAACATAGAGATAAATGCCAGTCATGCCCTTCATTGCAGAGAAATAGTAGAATTCGAAATATATAGTCAAATGAAATCAAATGCAGTGGATTCATATCAAGCCTACCTCATTATAGGACACCACAAATGGCTATTTCTAAAGCCAAATTTGAAGATCAAAGGTGGAGCTGTGAGTGGAAATGGGCAACTTGCCAAGTGTGGACTAGAGAAGTCACAGTGCTAGCTATTGTTTCTTTCATTTCGTGAAAGAGGGATTTTTATATTTTGGTTGATTAATATTTTCTCCCCTTTCCTAGGGTTGAGAATTTATTAATTTTTCCCTTTGCTAGTTTTCTTTAAAAGGGGCATGGGTTTTATTTAGATATAGGATTGTTAATATATTTATCTCTTTTTAAGGGTTAATATATTAATTGTTTTATTTCCAAAACATGGCATAAATAGTGAATTATTAAATGGCTTTCCCCTTCCTAGGGTTGTGAGTCATTTATGAGCTTAGGAAATAAAATGTTTTTATCCATGTTTAAATAGAGTCATAGGGGGTAAACTTTAAATTTGAAAGTCATAGCTTGTTCTTTATTGTAAGATATCGACAAGTGGTGTTTTTATAAACCATTGTCAAATATAATTTATGGAGCATGACTTAGTGGGTAGATTAGTCTTCTTTGACTAGCTATTTTTTGGGGTCCCACTTTCCTCGCCCCCCTAGAATCTCAAGAATCTGGTACATGAATTTGTGATTGGATTCATGGTCCTATTTGCAGTTATTTTCCTTTTTTGAGGTGTGGGTCATGATGCAGATTCCTATGGGTTTTTCTTTATATACCTCTCACTTTTGGTGATAGAGGTTAGTTCTTATTTCCCTCTTTTTTGGAGGTGAAAGCTTGTAGCTCTAGAGAAGTAGATTGATTTATTTGGCTCCTTTTATTGAAGATAATGTAGTATTCCTTCTTATTCCTATTATTTTTTGAGTTTTCCTATTTGAATTCATGCTAAAGTTATTGTGATCTGGTCATCCTTTACTTTGCATGTTTGTTCAAGTTGAATGTTCAAGAAGGTGTTTTGTAGTTATTGTTATAATCTATGTACATGTGGTTTTAAGTTGTGGGAGTCTTTTCCCTTCTTTTAACACAAATACCTCTTATTTCAATAATTTTCAAAGCAGACAAGGTCAAGTTGTGAGTTACCAAATTATTTTTAGTGTCATTTTGAGTCCTAATTCAATCTATGGATCTACCAAGTTTGGTGAATCGCCTAGTTTTAGTTTTATTTCATGCACTCTCTCTCCCTTTCCCTTCAAAGTTCTATTCGGTTTTAGGTGATTCAAAGGGGAAGACGGCCCCTAATCTGGAGGTCTATTCTTGAATAGGTTACCCACAACCTAAGAATAGTCCCATGTTTCACGGGATTGTTAGGTTCTACACTTAGCCATACTCAGGTGCAATCCTTATTGATAACAATTTCTAGCATGCCCGGTGGGACAACTTTGTTTCCCATCATTCACTGGGATTTTGGTCGGATCCTCAGTGTAATCAACCTTTAAGAGGTAGTTTGTTTCAAACACCATGGCGACTCTAAGAGAAATCTACCGGTTTTAGTAGTTCAAGTGCTGATAAGTTTCGGGAAATATCTTTTTACCATCTCATTTGATGAGAAAGCATGTCAATACCTAATGCATATTCTCCCTATCACCCCCCATATCAAGAGAAACCTACCCTTGTTCTAGCATTCATTCCATATCAATCTGGCCAAGCAGTAGCATATAACCAAAATGGCCCACAAATAGTAAGTTACCAACATGCACTAAAATACCCTCCCACCCAGCATCAAGCATCCTGGCAACATTCCTATCAACTGCCCTATGGAAATCACCATTGCAATCCTTAGAATTAGCCTAATGCCACTTCAAATTCAAATTCCATATCCTCTTTTTTGATAATTTTTCAGGAGGAGACGAGCTCTTTCAGGAAAGACTATGCAGAGATGGTGGCTCAGAAAGAGGATGTCACAAGGTAGCTACATAATCAGCCTAATGCCACTTCAGATTCAAACTCCATATCCTCTTTTTTGATAGTTTTTTGGGAGGAGATGAGCTCTTTCATGAAAGACTATGCGGAGATGGTGGCTCAGAAAGAGGAGCTCATAAGGCAGCTACATAACCAGTTAGCAATGCATGAACAGATCCTTGAAGAGAAGAACAACTTGATCTTGACACAAGAGAAGGTTTATAAGAGGAGTCTTGAAGACCGTCAAGAATTCATAAGGAGCATCTACAAGACAACTACAAAGAATGAGGAGAATGTCTGAAAAGAGTTAGTAAAAAAAGATGAATTTCATGATCATGAGAAGGAGACACTTGCCAAGCAGATTGTAGAAAAGGATAAATTGATTAAGAATCTATTGGCACAAGTACCAAGGAAAGAAGATCAAGAATTTGTTGCTGCCCCAATGCAAGAAAGATCACCAGAGGAAGGCAATAAAGACTTAATACAGTCTTGGAGACCCTCATGGACTATGTATCCGAGTTACGAGATGCCAACTCTTCTTAAGGAGGAGACTCAGATGGAGATGCCTCATGCTACTGAAGAGAAGCTGGAAGCATTGCAAACCAGACAAGAGACTCACAAGGTACAAATCCCAAGTTTCTTACCTAGCAAACCCATTAGCACTTCTATTGAAATTTCAAGCTTTAAGACTTTTCCTTCAATTCAGAATCTTAGTCAACAGGAGCCTAATCTCAATGCACTTTTAGAGCCTATTCATGACCCTGTCTCAGATTTCCAGCCACCTCATCCTATTCCTATAGAAGAAACACTTGTAAGTTTTGAGTTCCTAAGTGATAGTGAGCCTGTCTTGTAGCAGATAAAGCCCTATAAGCCACTTCCTAAATAGCCCACTACACCTCATGAAATTTTAGGCCATTAGGAAGAGAATGATTCTTTTCTTTTAGGTGTACTCTTTCATGATGATCATGAGGAACAGGTAGATCTATTACATAATGATGGATTAGAGAAGCCAGACAAGGATCAAAGAGCAAGTGAAGAGGTTGAAAGCCTAGCTGATTTGTTTGAAGAACTGCCTTCTTATATTGATCAAGATGAAATAGTGCAAGACTTACTAGTTGAGCTCACTGATTATGACAAGAAAGATGATATAGTTGTTGCTAACTTAGGACAGAAAGAAGATTTTGACTCTATGATAAATGCTTTCTAGTCATCTTTTGTTTTTGTTCCTCATCTTCCTGAAATGGATGATAACATGCATGTTCCTAAGGAAAACCTTTCATTTCAAGAGGCTAATATTGTACCAATTATAGAATCTAGGCCTGGTTGCAATAAGGTGGTGGATGAATCTCATGAATTTTGTTTCATGGACCATGAAGAGGGGCCAGTTATGGTTGAAGACCTGATGCAATGTGATAGCTTGGATGAGCTATTGGAGGTTCCAACTGATGAAGAGGATAATCATCTAACTGTAGAAGAAGAAACATTATGGTAGACTATCATGGAGGGGCAAAGTTCTGATCAGCATGCTGAAGAGATTTGTAAGATGCATACTAAGTAGCAAGAGAGGCCTAGTTTTATGCTCTCTAGGGGGTGTCCTATCAGATACCTAGCACAGATGGGATCAAATGAGACATGCATACTCAAAGATTCAATGGAGATCAATGACATCAGAAATCCACTCACTGGTGACCAAGAGCTTATTAAACCTCATCAGACTCCTTGGGAGGACAACACCTATGATCTAATTGAGGTTAGTATTTTGGCATACCAGATTCAAAGGTTGATATGCCAGATAGTTCAATACTTTTTTGGGTTTCATGTTCTCTCTGTTGGCATCAAATATGAAAAGTATAATATTTTGAGGAGAATGGGAAGTTATTTCAACAATCCAGTTAATGGATTTGTTTAACCAGTTTGCTAAGACTAGTTAGAGTAGGGTAGAATAGGAGTTTTTAGTTTTTTGTATACCCTAAGTGCCTTGGCACAAGTTGTTTTCAGTTTGGTTTGAGTAGCAATAAGCCTGAGTAGTTTGCCAGGCGGTGAGCTTTAGTTTTGTTGAGGAGAAGGAGGTTGTTTTGGTTGGGAGCCAAGTTTAGCATTGACGCTTATATGACTCTATGCCCAATGGATCTTTAAGGTAGCTGGTCAGGATGCTTAGCAGGAAACCACTCCATAGAGGTCACTAGAATGTTACAATTATTTTTCCCATTTTGGAGCTCTAATTACTAGATGAGCTAATGTCCCCTACTTTGTGTTATTAAGTGATCTTGCTTAATTTTTGTGTTCATTTCATTTGCAAAGTACATGAAAGGGAAAGGAGATAAATTTCTCCATCTAAGATTACATGTGCATATATCAATGTTAAGCATGATGTACAAGAAGGGAAAGAACTGAAAAGAACATCTATTTGAGCTCACACATGCCGTGAGCATAGCCATTGCTAGAATTGCATAAATGAGTGCAAATATACATATATAAGGAGCATAAATAGTACAGGGGTACCAGAGATTGCCTGGTAATGAGTCTATCTCCATGGTGTTCTTAGTGTGCTCCTGTGATCCTGAACCTGCAGATAAGAGAAGAGAAGTGGGTTAGATCCTTCATTCTAAAAAATGCCTGGTATCATAGTACCTATCTATAGCATGCATATGTGCACTCAACTATACACCTCTAACACAGGCTGTGCTGAAGGTAGGTGCATGAAGGAGGCTACAAAAATGAATGACACCATGTTTTCACTAATGTGTGTGTTCTATGCGCAGATACCGGTTACAACACCCATGGTCAGTATTGAGTTTCCTAGTACCATACACTCAACCAGTGAGGGTTGTCAGAAGCTGTATTCCCACAGAGTTTCTGGGAACCCTAACTATCTCTAGGAGAGGCACTGACTCATGTGGGAGGCATTCAGTAAAATTGCTGTGTCAGTGGACACTCTGAGATCATAAAGCCAAATCAATGGAGCGTGGTCAAAATAGGGCACTCGCAAATTCTGGAAGCATTCATCATTAGCATGTTAAAGGTACATAAATCCATATGTTTAGAGAAGGTACAACATAAAATTGGTTCAAAGCTAAAATGAATGCATTAACATAATCAAAATATGCATTATGAGCCAATAGTAAAAGACTACAGTTGGTAAATTAGTGATAGTATGGTATCATCATGTGAAGAAGTGGGTGAATGAGCCACAAACATCACAATGTGCTATTAATACCAGTCAACATTCAATGAACGATCATAGTGCACCTACAGTAAGCATCAGCATAATGGTGCACAGGCTGCAAAGAGGAAAACAATGGAATACATGGAAATAGTGAGTATCATGGCATGACACAAGCCAAGACTGAGAACATGGTGGGATCGGGTCTTCTAGACACCAAATATATGTGGAGGTAACAACATCCATGCTAAACAATGCTGCAGTAGGCACAATGTCAATAAGTGTGGAACACAGTGTTGATCATGACAAAACAAGTTGCAACATATGAGTATTGTGCCCTATCCCATAGGCTGTGAACATACCGGCATAACCAAAAAATATGATGCCCTTATCAAACACAGTGACACTAATATAGGTGTTCAAAGAGAGGAGCACATATATTGGTGAAAAGAAATCAAGCTAAGGACCACAGGTTCTCAAAAGTCCATGAATGAGTAAATTGTGACCACAATATCAAGAGATTCAAATAATGCCCAAATTGTGACCCTTGATCAGAGCAATAAAGGGAGGTGTCCTATGGTTCATGGGCTATGTACACTACAAAACATGATGCCTAGCTTACAGGCCATTAGTAGCATGAATACCAGAGAAAAATAGCAATAGAGTGTGCCAATAGACCACATTTTTAAAACATCACAGCATGTGTATTGAAGCGCAATGACAATGTAGCACCAACAGCAACCAAGCATCTATCATTATGATTTTGGTTCATGAGGCTCCTAGAAGAATCCAACATAATAGCAAACTTGGTAATAACATTAGAATAGCTCTTTCACAGACTCCAAGAAGTATAGAATAGTCAAGCATCTAAGCAAGGTTATGATGCTTTGATGTTCAATAGAACCACAATGCACATGCAGAATGCTGACAATACAAGACATAGCTGGCAAGCCATGCTTATGGCATAAAGATCAAATAGTGAGCAAACATGGTATACTATACATTGGTAAATACAAGGAGGATTTCAAATAACCCATATGCCAATAGGGTATAATGACAGATAAATCATACTTCAAATGGTTCCAGTGATATATCAAAATGAGGAGGCTGAGATCATTGCTCATAGGTACCATATTGATAACAAATGGAAAATGGATGGCATCGGGGAGAAATAGTGAAGCCTGAAAACTAACAGTGAATCAATCAAGGCTCATGACTATCAAAGAAAATAGTGATGCCCTATAAGCATGGGTCCTCATCATAAGGCACTTTCAACCATGATAGAGAACATGGATCAGGCCTAGGGCACAGCTAGCATCAACATAAGCTTGATTACACAAAACATTCATAAAAATAGTGAACAGTGGGAGATAACAAGGAAGCCCAAGGCATGGAAAACATTGGTGACCAATGTTCATGGGCCCTTTAGTGTCAACTACAAGAAATGAATCAATATAAAAAAAATCAAGTGCCCTAGTCCCTCACGGGATGGCAAGAGTTCACCAATCTATCCAAAGCAATAAAAAACATGAGGCAATGTATGGATTACAGAGCTCACATTTTATTTGAATACATCACCATTAACATATAAACAAATACATTGTGCCCTAGTTTGTGCAGTTATGAAAGTGAACACGCCACAACACAAACACACCATAGCACATAGTGTACGGTCCATAAAACATGGTGGCCTAGCTCAATCACAGGCTCTACTTAAACACATTTTCCAGTAATGCCATGGATACCAAATCATACATAGTTAGTATGAAATCAATTGATGACAGCAAGCAGTGAATACAAAATACAGTATGGCCTCAAATATGGAGAGAAATAAAATAATAAGATGCCAGTGTTTCGTGATGCTCAGAATGAAGCCCTCATTTGAATCAATATGGAGAAACTCAATGAACAATGAAAGATACAGATAGTGCCTTGTGATTTTACGATAGTATGTTGTCATTATGTAGTGCCATTATAATGAGGTCGATAATGCAGAGGAGACAATTTCAGTGCCCTAACATGCATGCTACGCACTCAATAAAAGCCATGAAACCCTTGAAGGAGCCAAACACATAAATGCCAATTTTGCTAGTGAATCCAATATAGAGGTGAATCAAACACAGAGATAAATGCTAGTCATGCCCTTCATTGAAGAGAAACAGTAGAATTCGAAATATAGAGTCAAATGAAATCAAATGTAGAGGATTCATATCAAGCCTACCTCATTATAGGATGCCACAAATGGTTGTTTCTAAAGGAAAATTTGAAGATCAAAGGTGGAGATGTGAGAGGAAATGGGCAACTTGCCAAGTGCAAACTAGAGAAGTCATTGTACCAGCTGCTATTTCTTTCATTTTGTGAAAGAGGGGTTTTTATATTTTGGTTGATTAATATTTTCTCCCCTTTCCTAGGGTTGAGAATTTATTAATTTTTCCCTTTGCTAGTTTTCTTTAAAAGGGGCATGGGTTTTATTTAGATATAGGATTGTTAATATATTTATCTCTTTTTAAGGGTTAATATATTAATTGTTTTATTTCCAAAACATGGCATAAATAGTGAATTATTAAATGGCTTTCCCCTTCCTAGTGTTGAGAGTCATTTATGAGCTTAGGAAATAAAATGTTTAAATAGAGTCATAGGGGGTAAACTTTAAATGTAAAAGTCATAGCTTGTTCTTTATTGTAAGATATCAACAAGTGGTGTTTTTATAAACCATTGTCAAATATCATTTATGTAGCATGACTTAGTGGGTAGATTAGTCTTCTTTGAATAGCTATTTTTAGGGGTCCCATTATCCTTGCTCCCCTAGAATCTTGAGAATCTGGCACATGAATTTGTGATGGCATTCATGGGCCTATTTGGAGTTATTTTCCTTTTTGGAGGTTTGGGTCATGATGTGGATTCCTATGGGTTTTTCTTTATATACCTCTCACTTTTGGTGATAGAGGTTAGTTCTTCTTTCCCTCTTTTCTAGAGGTGAAAGCTTGTAGCTCTAGAGAAGTGGATTGATTTATTTTGGCTCCTTTTATTGAAGATAATGCAGTATTCCTTCTTATTTCTGTTATTTTCTGAGTTTTCCTATTTGAATTCATGCTAAAGTTATTGTGATCTGGTCATCCTTTACTTTGCATGTCTGTTCAAGTTGAATGTTCAAGAAGGTGTTTTGTAGTTATTGTTATAATCTGTGTACATGTGGTTTTAAGTTGTGGGAGTCTTTTCCCTTCTTTTAACACAAATACCTCTTATTTCAATAATTGTCAAAGAAGACAGGGTCAAGTTGTGAGTTACCGAATTATTTTTAGTGTCATTATGAGTCCTAATTCAATCTGTGGATCTACTAAGTTTGGTGAATCACCTAGTTTTAGTTTTATTTCATGCACTGTCTCTCTCTTTCCCTTCAAAGTTCAGTTTAGTTCTAGGTGATTCAAAGGTGAAGCCGGCCCCTAATTTGGAGGTCTATTCTCGAATAGGTTACCCACAACCTGAGAATAGTCCCATGTTTCACGGGATTGCTAGGTTCTACACTTAGCCATACTCAGGTGCAATCCTTAGTGACAACAATTACTCCAGGTATTAAGTTTTAATAATGGGATAGTACTTAGTAGTATCATTTGCGAAACACAACCAACCGCATGCTATTTGTCATATCAACCTAGAGCTTTAAAGGCTAATTTATCTGAGTTGATGATTGTTTGAAATTCATCGTCAATGTTACTATTACCAATCTATAAAGTAGATTCTTGGTTAATACCATCACAACCATGATTAGCTAGGAAATCAGCCAGACTATTGCCTTCTTGGAGTGTATGCAAAATCAGAACATTAACAAATGAGTCTAATAAGTTCCAAATTTGTTGGAAAATATAAGCTAGTTTCCAATTAAATGACTCTCTTTTAATGCATGCAATAATTATAACCATAGAATCACCTTCAATCACAATGTTGTGGAAGCCAGCTTGCTTTGACAAAATCAGGCTGAGAAATAATGCTTGTGCTTTAGCCATATTGTTCAAACCATATGTTGCATTAGAGTTTATATAGAAAATAAGTCTCTTTCCATATTTAGAGAAAAAAATGATTAACAATAATGTATTAAATAAAAGAGAAAAAAATTTATACATTGTATCTATATGATTGACATGTTCTAACATTTAAATTTGAGTAATTTGAGTAGAATACCAATGGGAAAGATAGGTAGATTCATTGAATATTTTCAATGTGTATCCGCATAGGGATTTCTTTCCCATGGGAAGAGTTATCATCTATTTAGGATTAATTATCTATTACTTTGACATTGAAGAAATCTCAATTTTGGGAAAAGAAGAAAGAAGTATCACTAAGAAATAGGTAAAGAAAAACACAGCAACAATAGAGAACCTATTATTTTTTGAAGGATTTATAGATCACACATGAAGGAAAAGTCGTTGAAAATATAACTAGATTCTTCTACCCATGCACAAAAATGGAAAGCAGGGATCTCAGTCCTCAGCCCCGATGAGTCATAGTGATAAATTGCATGGCATAAAGCTGAAACAAGGCTAACAATAAATTGATGAAAAAAGATAATACGGAGGTCAATTCCAATGCAACCATTGATAAGAAGACAGAACCTTCAAAAATGAAAGGTCAGTGGGTTCCTTTTGATTTCATCTTTGCAATATCATTTCCCAACAACTAATTGTTAGAAGAGGAAGATGGAGATGTCAGAATAGAATTTGTAGACAGCCTTGCTTCTGCTTCAAGCCTTGCAATTTCCCACTATGGCTTGTGCCTCATTAAGGTTGAGGACTGACATCCCTGTACACTAATCAGTTAGGATGTTGTTATTAATACTACCAATAACAATAATGATCATGATTGAGGGAATGCCTTTTCATGAGCTGATACAAGTCCCCAATTAACCTTAAGTCCAATTTCTATCAGTTTTCTCAAGTGGCAACTCTAGTCAGCTTGACATTAATGAAATTAATGAACTTGGTAAACTACCATTCTTGTTAGCAATTAACTCCCAACTTCACATTGATAATACTCAAAGATGTGTCTTTCTGTTAGAGGGTATTTAAATTGATTATGAGGTGATTGATGATAATTCTGCAAAAATGTGATGACAAAGATATATTTTTTTGTTATTGTTGTAATGACTATTTAATTTATTTTATGTTATATACAGGCTTTGTACTACATTGAACTTTCATCTTTTTCTTGGATGTCTTTTCATAGAATTTAAAAAATATAACTTTCCAACACCTATATTTGTATAGAGTATTTTTTAAATTAATTTAAAATATAAAATACAACATGTTCATAAAAAACAACAACTATATATTCATAGTCTTGTTTATAAGAGACATATATATGATCTTAATTTTTTCATATATTTACATTTTCTTAGGAGTGGTAGTATTTACAATTAGTTTCTTTTGTTTAATTTCTTTTCATTTGGCTTTTTCATTTTAAGAAGAAAATATTAAGGTATATTTTTAATGGATGTGCATAAAGTTAAAATGAGAATATATGGTTTGAAAAGTTTACTCCTTTTCTGAAGAGAATTTCTTTGATAGTCACAATTTAAGTATGATGATAAGTTTGAATTTCATTTGTTCTATAGAATTTCTCTTTTGATGCATAAATAAAATAAAATTTGAGAAATGCAATAGTATTTTTTTAGTTGGTAGAAGTCTTGACAACTCTACAATTGACATGAATTATTTTTTGTAATCTGATGTTTGATAGAAAGTTGTTAATTGTTTTTCTCTCAATATTTTAATCACAAATTAGAAATACTTAAAATTGAATGTATTAGAAATGGGCCTAGAAAACTTAATTGGGTTTTCCTGAAAGCTTTGTGTATAGATATCATTGCACATGGTGGACCATCAAGTTTGTTATATTACTACTTTCTATGACCATAGTAGTGTCCTTTAGTTGCAAGTTCATCCTATGAAAATATGTATTCTTCTCCATTTAAAAATTTTCTTGAAATTATTTTTGATAGGTTGGAGCTTGTGGCACCTTTAGGCGATTGTCTTGAGAAAGGTGGATTTTGATCATTTTTAGTAACATTCAAACCCCATAAAAATATTTGAAATATTTCTAATAGAGCATTCAAATTTTTTTGCAATGCTTATGTGTTTTGGATGTAGCGTGTATATAATTTTACATGTACAATCAAATTGGTATAGTATCAAAGTTATGAGTACATTTCTTTATAAGATAACTCATACTAATGTGTTAGTTGTATTTGTAGGTTGTCTTTGTTCATATACATTTTGTTGTCTCTTTTCAATGCATAAAATACTACAGTATAAATTAGAGTGATAAAAGGAAAGTTGCATAGATTTTAAAAAAATATATAAAAATAAGAGAATATTATGGATGAGATCATAGAACATTCATTTAAGTGTCAAATAATTTAATCAAATGTTATTGTAGAGTTTACTGAAATCAAGGGCCTACGAGTATGTAGTATCAGAAAAGAAATATTGTGAACTAGGAATTTTTAATCTCTACATATATTTATTATTAGTCATATGCATGTTTTTCTCTTTTGAAATAGATTATCTCAATTTCATTCATGTCATTTTTATTTGGGAAAGAAAATAAATGATTAACATTTATCAGACAATCTTAGGGTAAATAAAAAACTAAATACTATCATTTATAAATGCTCCTATAATCAAATAGATATGACTCAATATTGCTACTAAATGAAAAGTTCATTTAATTAAATACAATGAAATTATACAAAATTCTAAGTTTGAAGAGGATTTGTTGTGATAAATATGAAAAAATTATTTGTACTTAGGAAATTATTATTTTAATTATTAATCTTATTCAAATATGCATCTATAGAAGTTAGTCTAAACTATAGTCTTAGTTCCTACACCTACTTGATTTTTTGTCTAGAACTCACATGTCTTTGTTAGAGTAATAAAGTGTTTATTGATTAATTAAATCATGTTTGATTTAATTACTAAGTCACTTATTACCTCTTTCTAATTAAGCAAAACTTGAGGCATATAATAATTAATTGTTTTATTAATTATTATTGTGCAACCTAGGTTTTACCCTTTTAGGGTTTCAGATCTCTTTTTATAAGGATTGATCTCCTTTGTATTCTAAACAGATTATTCATTATTGAATTACAACTTTTGTTTTCGCACATCAAGAATGATTTCTCTTCTCTCATCGATCAATGTGTTCAAGCCTCATAACTTCTCGCTTCTTCTCTCTCCTTCTATGACAAGAGTTTGCATGTACATGTTCTTGGGAGCAGTGGATTATTTACTGATCCACTCCAATATGGTATCACAGCATTAACATGGCAAGTCCAGAGGGCACCTCTCCAGTGCCCAGGCACCAGGCACCAGCCCCCAGGTCACCCAAGTGACTAGGGGACCCAATTTTTTGACCCACAGGGCCTATTGGATTTTTGTTGTGATGCCCATACAAACATCAACTTTAGGCCCATGAAGTTTTGACGTTAGTACTACATCAACACCTTTAAGACACCTTTTTTTCGGTCCTCTAGAGCACCTATTGGTTTTTTGCTCATAACTTGAGCATACGGTATCATTTTTTGGCAAACGAGATACCGTTGGAAAGCTTGTTCAGAGGTAGATATTTTTTAAATTTCAAATTTTTGAATTTTTTTCCTCCATTTTTAATACTACGAGTTCAAAGATAGAGCTTCTTTTTTGTCTTCCATCTAGCGCAGCTTGTGGTTTTTTGCTCATATCTTATGTATACAGTGTCAAAATCGGGCAAATGAGATATCGTCAAAAAGAGGGTTCTGAGATCAATCCAGATCTGGAGGTTTGAGTTTCTAATTTTTCATTTCTGATAGTGTTGTTTGCTATCAAAGCCAGATGTTCAATTTTGCACTATGGGAGCTCTATCTTGTGCATCCGAACTCCATTTTGGGGAAATGATATATCATTGGAAAGCTTGTTTTGTAAGCTTTCCAATGAGGTGAGTAATTTTTCTATATTATGCTAGAGGTACATTTTAAATTCAGATTTTTTCAATTTTTCAATTTGGTGGATATCTTGGATGTTTCAAGTCTTGGGATCTATTCCCTTTGAGGGATGGCTCATCTTATCTTGTTATTTTGTTTTAGCAACCGTTGATTTTCTTTGAGTAGTGTATAATTCACTTTTTCAGTATTCTCTGATGTACACGCACTAAGATAAAGTTTCATGCTAATGCATGTATGAGATCTCGCACATGTTCATGTTGTTTATACTTGCACTCCATTATAAAGTGCCAGGGGGTTTGATGTTTGCCTTTATTTTTCATTTAATTTATTCATGTGATCATTCTTCCAATGACATTAGCCTTAGGTATCTTTATTTGTCTTTGTACTCTCTTTGCACCTTCGATGTTTCTAATTCATCTTCATCATGCAGTTCATACAGGATGATCTTTTCAATGTACCTGTCATTACTCCCTTGTCATCATTATGAGGGGGGGGGAGGGGGGGTTTAAACTATTGGTTCTACTTCTTTCTTGGTTTGATAGTGTGAGTTGTGTATTCATTATTTGATTCTATGTACTAGCCAGATGCAGTGGATAGGTACCTATGCATTCTGATGAGATGGATCATTTACCATATGGATACTCTTTCTTTCATATTTTTTGGATGTACTCTTCCATCTTTGATTGATCAACTCTTAAGCCTTTTGGTGTTTTTATGCCATCTATATTTTTGAGTTTAGGTGTTTGCCTTTGTTTGCCTCCTGATTCGAGTAGTGTCATTTGAGAGCACTCATGCAGATTACAATATTTTGTATCTTCGACTGTAGTAGTTTTCCTTTGTTTGCCTCTTAATTCAAGTAGTGTCATTTGAGGGCACTGATGTAGATTACAGTCTTCTCTACCTAGTCATATTTCAGTGGAGGATCTTTAGATCACCAATTACTTCTTTACAGAGTTTGCATCTATTTTCTTCAGTGATGCTGTGCATGTTCATCCTTGTTCCTATTTTTTGGAACATTCCTAGTTTTGGAGGCTTCTTCAGTCCTTAAGAGTATTCTTTGTCTCTTTTTGGAGTAGAGCTTTTCCCATGTTGTTTTTTCTATTTCTCTTCTTTATAGAGTATCTCTCTTGTACTTGGGTACCTGATTTGGCCTTTTGTTTTCGGGACCCATTTTCTTTCAGTAGTTCTTTCTAGGTTTTTAGCTTCTCCCAAAGTTCATCGGAAGGGGGGTGTTAGAGTAACAAAGTGTTTACTGATTAATTAAATCATGTTTGATTTAATTACTAAGTCACTTATTACCTCTTTTGACTTAAGCTAAACTTTAGACATACAATAATTAATTGCTTTATTAATTATTATTGTGCAACCTAGGTTTTACTATTTTAGGGTTTCAGATCTCCTTTTATAAGGATTAATCTCCTTTGTATTCTAAATAGATTATTCATTATTGAATTGCAACTTTTTTTTTTCACATAAAGAATGATTTCTCCTCTCTCGTGGATTAATGCGTTCAGGCCTTCATAGCTTCTTTCTTATTCTCTCTTTCTGTGATAGGTTTTAACATGTAGGTGTTCTTGGGAGTTGTTGGTTGTTTACTCATCAACTCCAATAGTCTTGGTATCTAGATTTTTCTACTTGGAAGGAGTAGTTTTGATGGATACTCTTTATCAGGTTTCCTAGAGAAAGGAATGTTCTCCTTTTCCTAAGCCCATGTTGTTAACACATATAAATGATCAAATACATTAATCAAACTTGTAGTGATTTAAATAATGTTGATGTAATATGAGGATATAGTACCAATATTTTTATTTATAGAAGGTTAATTTTGGAAGGTTATTCCTAAAATATGACACTTATGAATGATGAAAGAAGAAAATATAATGTATTCAATCATGATTCTATTCAATAATTTTCCATTACAATAAAATGGTTATTTTAGAAACCTTATTTTCCCTCACAAAAATGGCCTATGGGAATAACTTCTAAGTACCTAACTATTCAACTAATTTATTTTATTTAATCTAAACCTACAAACTAGCCTAATTAATGTAATACACTAACATTTCCCCCCTTATTACATTAATCCAAACTAGAGTGGAAGTTGCAAGGATTTTAAACCAAAGATTTGGAGACTTTGATGAAGTTCCTTCACCAATCCTCCTCGCTTGCTCAAGAAATATTGAACTAAAATTGCAACATTGGATCTCCTAAATTCCTTGGTTATCCAAGAGACACCAAACTACCCACATCAATGAATCCCTTGACTGCAAAAACTAAAACCATCAAACCATCTATTTAACATGAGTGCTCCCACCTCTGATGCACAATGAGACATATTTCCTCTGAAATTCCACATCTCCTCAAAGTGTGTTAAAAGCCTCGTCCAATGCTTCATATGGGAGACCTTTCCTCAAAATGTCCATATCTCCTATGAGTGTGTCTAATGACTCCTCAAATGTTGTAGAAACAACCTCTCCTCTATTGCACAAATCACCACTGGCATGCTTTCACATTAGACGCCTTTCCTCCTACCTTTGTTTCCTCCACCCTCCTATAATCCTATTAATCTTTATCCATTTGATGACTCGTGTAATTTCTTCAAGACCTTGTCATGTATGAAAAAGATGGTTTTTGAAACACAATCAATGTATGACATGTATGCAAAAAAGACAATTTTGAATAAATGTTAGATGCATACCTCAAAAAATAATATAATTTCCACATTAAAATCTTAGATAGAAGAAACATTTAAGCATTGAACATGAATACTTCTTCACTTCATCCTAGCTCAAATACCACTTTTACAAAAGAAATATGCTTTTATTGACTTTGTGTTTATGATATAATTGTGATGCAAATCTAAAATGACAATGAGGCACTCCTAAACTTCATAATAATAAGTAATAAAAAATGTATGCCATTAATGGGTAAAACCACAAAGTTGTGTCATGTTTTAGGCTAACTTATGAGGACAACTGAATTTGAGTATTTCTAACTAAATTTTTTTTTTGTCAAACGTATGGTCTAGGTAAATTCATTCTAGCTAAGTTAGATAAGCTCTTCAACTTTTCCAATTGTAAATATCTATTAAATGCATGTTTTATACCAATTACTAAAAAAGTAAAATTATTTTAGAAAAGCGATGTTTCAATAACTCCTACTCTTTTTAATGATATTTTTTACAAATATAAAAATTCCATTTTTTAGAGCACTGATTCAAGATTATCATCATATAACTTTAAAAGTATTTTAACTAGATCTAATATATTATAAATTCAAAATATTGCAATTAGGTATTTTAACATTCGAGAACAAGCTACTTAAAAAATAAATAAATAAATAGTAAATCTTATAAAAAAATTGAAATTTTATATTTAACACTAGAGGAGAGAGTTCTCTTCAAGAATGTGTAATTTTTTTTCTGAATGGTGTAGATTTGATAGGGGAAATCTAGTGGGACATGAGAACTATTGATTTAAGGTATGTTCAACTTTGAGAAGTTATAACGGAGAAACTATACATCGAAATCTAATTTTTCTTCTTTTTTGCACTAGCTATACATCTCATGTATAACATATTTTGAAATCAAAGGAAAAAAGATTTATTTGATTATACTTTTTGGGTGGGAACAAGACCCTCATTTTTTAGCATTTTTCAACATGGACTTAAAAAAATAATAAACTATGTGAATTTTTTTCAAAAAAAATTTAAAAAATTATAGGCATAAACATCATCCACTTCTAGACATTTCATTAGTTTACATCATCCCCAAATTCTAAACATAAATATCATTTTTATGTTGTTAAAGTTAAAACATTTGTGTGATGTTTACCTTTTCCTTTATAAAAGTGTGACACAACTTTGTACTTTTACCCTCATCAATATGATTGTCATGATAAAAAAAAATGAGCTTATTTTGGTATTATCCCACAAAACTCAACATTTTCCATGGTGGTAGTTATCACAACAAAATGCACTTCTATCTTGACTTTAGCAATTTTTCTTTGGTGGAGAAATGTTATGATTTTTTGAACACCATTTTTAAAAAAGTTTGGTTATGCTCTAACTTATTACTGCAGTCTGACTGTGACTTGAGAGCGATAAAAGAAACTTTCACTTTACTTCATGAATGGTAGCACCCTTTATGTTGAGAATATCAAATATTATTGATTAGAACTTGTTTATGTGTTCTTAAATTAGTGTGTTTTCATTAATGTCAACATATTATTATTGTTGCAGATAGTGTGCTTAGTTTTTTTAGAGAAGATGATTTTAGTTGTTCAGATCATATGTTGAGGATCAGGAAAAAATTTAACACTACCCCCCTTCAAGAATAGTAGCATCACCTTGGCAAATTTTTGGGTACTTATACAAAATCATATGTACTTATATAGGAATTTTTTTTCATTCCCATGCAAAGAAGAAAATATTTATGGTGATGCATCATTGACAGTCAGGCAAAATTAGTGTGAAATTGTTGGCAATATCTCCACAAAGTAAAATAGACATGAGAAATAATTAGAGATTTCAATTGTGGAATTTTACTGTCTAGTACCAATTGCTATTTTTTATTGGCAATTTTTCCTTAGTGTACACAAAAAAAGGTAAATATTGGCAACTTTTCCTTAGTACACACACCAAAGAAGAAAAGTATTGGAAATTATCCCTTAGACGACACAGAAACAAAAGGAAAATATTTGTGACTTACATAGAGTATTAAATCAAATAAGAAAAATATACAAGAGAATTACTATAATGAAAAAATTGTAGCATTGCATTTGTTTTGATAGAATTAATATAAAAGGAGTTGGCCCTACTCAATTATATAATTTCCAAAAAATAATTTATGGGTGAATTAAACAAATGTACAGTTGACCTATATTGAAAATTAAAATTGTATCAGTTTGGATATACAACAATATAAAAATTTAATAACATTACAGAATTTATCAATATTCCAAAAAAAGCCCACACAGAATCTAGACGTCAAAAGTATGTTTTGGTTCCTTTTGGACAGCCTCATCCACATTTTTTGCCCATTTTTTGTAAAGGAAATCTTCAATGGCATTGATTCCTTTATGTGCAACTTCCCTACGCACTTCGTGATTGTCATGCACACTCTAGAGAAGAAAATGTTGTATGGAGCTAGAGGGATCCCCTTTGCCTTCACCAATTTTGAGCCAGTCCTCATCACGATCTACAAACCCATCCCCAACCACGCGTTCACTAGGATATCCTACATGCTAACTCTCAATTCTCTAGGAAAACAAGAGGTAATGAGCCACCGAACCTCTAACACCATTCCTAATTCTAGACACCATGCTAAGAAGAGGGATGAACTATCCACATCTAATCTGTAGCGACTCTCAGCCGCAAGGTACTCATGACCCAACAAAATTGAAACATTGCAAATGAAATCATCATCATCAAAATCAAATACTTTTCTAAGTCCTTCGCAATTGACTACCCCTAAAAAAGGATCGAATTATCGATGTTGGGTAGTGTGAATGGAGAAGTTGGCCAAAATTTTTTAATCAAAATTAATGTGCACTATATTTGTGACTATCTATTTTTACTTGATTTTCCAAATGAAATTTAAAACCTTTTATAGCCAAAAATATGTTGCACTAAACATTAAGTTTGTAAGTGAGTAAATTGTTAAGGCCAATATTTAAATTTTGTATTTATTAAGTTCTAACATCTCAATTAATGGTAATAATTCTAATTGATGAGACCTTAAAAGAAGGTAGCGATGTTAATATGGATCAAACTTTAAACAAATCAGTTGAACATGAGGATAGTGTATTTTGATGCATGACTCTTGTCTCAATCACTTGTACTTTTCTCTAGGTTTTTTGTTTTTTAATATTATATTAAAGATTAAAGATTTTTTATTTGTCCGACGTTGACACATGTTTTCAGTTCATAGTTTTGTAATCTTACAAATGAGGTAAAATATATATGGTTTGATAAATGTAGACACATGTTCACGTTTCACATTTTTGTGATATTAAAATATATTATTTAATTGGATTGATTTGACATGTCATCCCAATTCACTGAATCAATTATTTTGCTTAATTATGATATGAATTCCAAATTTGTAGCTTCACCAAATGGGATTTGCATTTACTTTCCACTTTCTATTTTTCGGGTCTATTACTTTTATTTTTCCTATTTATTTGTTAATTTTTTTCTTTTACTTAAAATAAATTAAAAAAACTACCATGTGTCTCCATTCTAGTCACTTTGTGAAGAAATTTGTTTTTGTTTCAAATTTTTGCCAGAAAGGGTCTATGTAGATGGAGTCGATACTGGTGTTATATATGGAGCTTTTCTAAAACAATGATAATCCATCACTTTTTTTAAATTGTAATTAAGAGAAATAAATGTCTTGATAAATATACACCCTTCTATTTAATACTCTTTGATGATGATCTTCGATCATTGAACATGCAGCCTTTTTTTTGGAATACTATCATTCTTGGTTTGACTTTTTGGGTTCATAGGTATTAAGGGTTTATTTAATCCCCCCAACCCCCCTCCATTCTTCATTACATCAAGGCTTTGAGTTGTGTTTCTAGGTAGTGTGGTTTTATGTTTTATGCTAGCCATGGATACTCCTATTAGTATGGAGGTGGGAAAAATGAAGATCTCTTTTGGGGGAGAGATTTTTTAACACTGGTTGAAGCTCATGCTTAAGGACAATGCCAAGCACTTCCACGTTATGTATGAGAATTGATGAAAATAATTTATAGAGAATTTTCTCTCCTCATGGATAGAACAAAGACAAATACCGACATCATAGATATTTTTTATTTCTACAATCCTTTATTTAGATAAGGATTAGAGGGCTATCCTAGATTTATGTAGGAGCCTTTTTAAGCATCATATACTTGGAGAATTTGAATTTTTTTTGATATAATAGATGAAAATATATGCATTCTAAAATAAAGTGAGTGTAGATTTCAAGACCATCAGGTAGAGGTCTAGGCAATTTTTTTTATTTCCAATTTGACATCTTTCTTGAAGAGGTGCTCCATAATTAAGAGGAATTGGGTCTTCCTCTTAACCATAATTAATGTAAGGTCATAGGGTAGATTGGAATGAAATATAATGGTATATAAAAGTCAACAAAGGGGAGCATAGTGATGAAAAATCAGATAATAGAAAAAGGAGCTTGTGATAAATGATAGTTTACATGATTTTAGTGAGGCTTCTTAGTAAGGATAAAACCTTTTGTTTAATGAAGTCTCGTAGCTGGATTTTCTTGGCCAAATCCATTTTTCATAATCATGTTAAAAGTATCTTGTCTATAATAAAAATATATAAAGGTAGTTATGATTAAGTATTAGTATAGACGGTGCTTGTAACGGTCTGAAGCTTTTTTGCATTCCTTGATTTTGTATAAAAAAGGATATTAGGACCAAACAATAGAAGATAGTTTAGGGATTTTAAATAAATGAAAATGATGAACACAAATGTACCATCTATTTGAAATAAATAAAAGAACTAGCATTTTTTTGTCTCAATTGGGGTATGAAAGTTGAATTCTTATTAAACTAGTCTCTTGTAATTAGTAATCAAAGAATCAAATGCCATTCATATTAATAAAATATGAGGCTTCGTTAGGTGCAAGATCATGAGTTCAAATAATACTAAGTTTAACAGTTTGTGATCTTTTGAAGGTGTTAATTCTTTATATCACACTATTGAAAATATTTTCTTATGTTATATCTAATGGTTGCAATATCGCACTGGCAATCATGTCTTGTTTGTTGCAGGTTTTAAAGTTAATCAATGATTAGTTCTTTCAAGTTATGACCATGTAGGGGTTTATGTTAATGACTATTCTTTGTTTCTTGCATAAGTTCATGAGGTTATGTCTAGATTAACAAAAAGTGTTACAAAGTCACACTAGGGGTTAGTTGTGTGGTTCAATTTAGTCTCTCATAGGTTCGTAGGTCTTTTGTGAGGATAATGTTTTTTTTCAAAAAACATGCGAGATGTTTCCATGTCTCATAGGTTTTGTGGCTAACTTAGTTTTCAAGTATTCACTACAAGATTGCAAAATTTTTTTGATGATATCAATTTGGGCTGTGAACATGTATGATGTCACCACCTATCTAGTGTGCACTTTTAATGTTATATCACCATTGGTACATCTTGATGAGTTTTTGTGAAGGATTAATGAGTTTTATTGTGACAATGTGAGATGCTACCAAGTGTCCCTAAGTTTTTTATCAGTTGTTAGTGCACGTCTGTAGGATTGTTTGGCCTGATGTTTAAGGGTTGCAATCTTATAGAGATGTTTGAAATAAGTGTTAAAGCATGATCGTAATTTAATGATGCAGTCTTGTTTGAAGGTTGTGATCTTACAAAATTGACTATTTGAGTTTTGGTGTGAGTTTTTGAGTTGATCTAAAGGTAATGTTTTGAAGTTGTGAAGCTGCAATCTTAGTCATTTATTCTTTGACATTGGGTATGTGCAGGATCATGGTATGCCAAAAAGTGGCAATGTGAAAAAGAAGTCCTGATTGGTAGACTGATTGAAAAATATCTATAACTTTCAAATGGTATAACATTTTTTAAATCTAAAACATGTGTCACATTCTATGATTCACCTACTATAAGACAAAAAGAAAAAGAAATCAATTTGATTAAGTTTAGACTAAGTTAAGGTGGTCAGACATGAGATTTTTTATACTTTGGGAAAGTTGTAGAATAAAAATTGTAATTAATTATTTACTTCAAAAAAAATTACAAAAATATATGCATCACATCTAGACATGAGTCTACTACTTATATCTAGAATCTAGTAAAAAAATATTATCATTTGATTGTGTTGAAGGTGGTCAGACATACACCTACTTCTTATCTTTTTAGTCATGATTGATAGACTAATTGAAAAATAGCTATAGCTTTCAAACATGATAACATTTTTGAAATCCTAAACCTGAGTCACATTCTATGCTTTTCCTACTACAATAAAAAAATAAAAAAATTTCAATTTGATGAAGTTTAGACTAAGTTAAGGTGGTCAGACACGAAATTTTTTATATTGTAGAAAAGTTGTAGTAGAAAAATCATAATTAATTATTTACTTAGAAAAAAATTACAAAAGAATATTCATCACATCGAGACATGAGTCTAATAATTATATCTATAATCTTGTAAAAAAATATTATCATTTTGTTGTGTTTAAGGTGGTCAGACATACACCTACTTCTTATATTTTTCCTAAAATTTTCATACTACTGCACATAAATTTGCAATTTCACCATATAGAATATTCTTTTTTTTTTAAATGGCTTGTAGAAAATAAACTAAATTCAATTTTCTATATATTCTCTTCTTACACATTTTTTATTTAATATTGATAACTTATTCAAATTTTTACGTCAACCTTCCTAAACCTAATTTTTGAAATTTTCATTGCCACTTAAGTCCCTGATTTGGCATACCATGATCCTGCACATACCCCACTATTTGACCTAGTTTGAGGATAGGTAGATGGGTCTAGACTAATGGTTTTTTTTCACACCCGAAAAGGTTGATGACACATTACAAAATTTATTAAAAAATTTTAAACTTTTGAGAGTTAAAAGCTCTAACTTGATGATTTGACTATTTTCTTTCATAGCTACTTTGAGTTATTTTACATGTTTTTTATTAATATCAAGTTTATGGACAAATAGCTGATACATGAGAATCTATAAAGTTATATATAGAGCCATTATTTTCAAATAAAATCTTGTGCTTTGAATTTCTATGTGTTAGCCAAGGCACAATTATTACCAAGCATAATTTATTTATGAGGAATGGACACAATTGTTACCAAGGACAACAAACACACTATCAACAAATGAGCATGCATGGACAGATAAGTGCATGATGTGTAAAAACCATGAAAATCCTGGTGCTACTGGTACCTCTCTATTAAATTATATTGTTTCAACAATATAGAGAGGGAGGTTCCAGTACGTAACGAGGTTGGGTTCTATATTTGGCAAAGATAAATATCCCTGATGTTTTTTTTAACACTGGCCTAGTCAAGCCATTTTCTATGAATTACTTCCCACTCAATAAATGCATTAGAGGAGAAGATAAATCCACACTGGTTAAGATTGAGAGCACCTATTTCATAGAGGCATTTGATATTAATAGAGCTATGAGTGGAGACATTGACCTGGATGAATCAAGGCAACAATATCTTATGTATGAACATGTTCTGGAGAAGAAGGAAATTCTGAAATACATACCAAGAGATGGAAGTAGGAAAACATCGATTATTGACAATGTAAATGAGGCACATGATTTGGATACTTTCCACAATTACTTTAAGAATACTATGTATGGTCTCTATAAGGTATTTTGAATGGATAGAGAAAAAAAGTAATTGAAGATATTATGATGATTTCTATGGATATTGAGAACCCACATGTGAACAAGGAATATGATTATGTTGGATTTATCATTAATATAATGCATAATGACCTAGTGGTAATGTAGATTGATCCTTTTACAATCAATTTCAATAATTACTCAATGGGCCTATTAGGAATGATTGTTGGGATACAATCTTATTTGATAATTTCACCATCATTAGAGGTTTTGGTTGTCCTCCACCACTACATATTTTACAAAAATATGTTCCTCTTAGGGTGGGTATCATTGAATTTATTTGGAAATTAACATTGGTTGATGACACAAGAAGGGACATGAAAATCTAGGGCCAAAGGCTCACCTAACTATCCAGCCACCTTGCAGAGTAATAGAAAGTGGAAACAACAACAACACAAAGAACAATAAAAAGGAGAGAATGAACATAGATGCTTTATTGATTTATCAAAATTTTGGTATACATGCCTAGCCATGAGGCCTTCCAAGTTATGGCCAATAAGATTTATGAAAATCCAAACTTAGCCTCTCACTTCTATCAACTTCTTCTACCAAATCCCCTTACCTACATCTAAACATCCATATTGATACTTACCAAAATGGCTTATAGAAGATTCTAGATCATTACAAATAGAAGGCTGACGATAAAATGGTCTGCACACATTCCAAGACAAGATCCAAATAAAATATTCATGACCCAAATTAAATACATAAGTCGGCTCCTGCTAAGAATCAAAAAAAAAGAAAAAATTGATGAAAGAAGAACTGAGCATCAACAAATAATAGGTTCACTTGGAATAGGAAGGAATTCTCGACCAATAATGAACAACTCGACATACACAAAATTACTTGGCCAACACTAACCAACTCAGAACAGAGGAATGCTCAAAAATTACTATAGCTCGATGATAACTGGCAGAATTAACAAAAGAAAATGATAGAAAAGAAACCCAGGATGCTCCTACATCAGACGACTAGGGTTTAAAGAAATGATTCTCCTAAATCATTGAGACATCACAACCCAAAATGAATCCAACTCAGATTGGGAAATCTATGTAGCATCTTCCACTGGTCTATTCTTCCACTTCACCAAATATTCATAGTAATCCTTCCCTCTTGTGCTTTTACCAATCCTTTGATGCAATATCTATTCAAATTCATCAACATGCTTCTTAGGATAATCATCTGATATAAGAACTTTATCATCTGACTCATGATACTTATGAAAATATACATTATTGAATATAGGAGATATATCCATGTCATCAAGTAACTCAACTTCATAAGCATTACCACTGTCAAATTTCTTCAAAATTCTATAAGGACCAAACTTCTTCATTTCAATTTACTGTATGTT
Source organism: Chamaecyparis obtusa (assembly GCA_027943335.1). Classification (NCBI taxonomy): domain Eukaryota; kingdom Viridiplantae; phylum Streptophyta; class Pinopsida; order Cupressales; family Cupressaceae; genus Chamaecyparis; species Chamaecyparis obtusa. Next base: position 162,956 of record BSBK01004534.1, read on the forward strand.
CCAATAGGAAATCTTCCCTTTTTCAAATAACCATCACCTCATCACCAATTTCAAAAAAAATGATGTCTCCTAGACTTTTCAACATTTTCCTTATACTTTTGATTATTTTATTCCAACTTTAACTTCACTTCCTCCTATAAAGACTTTAAAAAATCAGAAAATATTTCCCCTTCTGCACTTCTCTTTTCTTCACCAACAATATCCCGCAAATCTGATACTCATCTAGGTTGCATTCTAGTAACAATATCAAAAGGCATTTTTCCTCTACTCCTATTCACAAAATTATTATATGCAAACTCAGCTTGATCTAATATCATATCCCAATTACTTGGCTTATCTCCAACTAAACATCTCAACAAATTACCCAAGCTTATATTCACCTCTATCTATCCATTTTTCTATGGATGGAATTTCAAAGTAAATCTCAACTTAGTATCCATCTTCTTCCACAAAGTCCTCCAAAAATAACCAACAAACTTACTATCCTAGTTAGAGAGAATACTCCTAGGTAATCCATGCAATCTAACAATCTCTTTGAAGGAAATCTCAGCAACATGCACAACATCTAATGTCTTCTTACATTATATGAAATGTTTCATCTTAGAAAATCTATCCACAACAACAAATATAGAATCGTACCCTCTTGTTGTCTTAGGCAATCCAAGAAGAAAATTCATACTAATGTCACTCCAGGGTTTCTCAGGACTAGAAATAGGTGTATACAGTCCAGTATTTTGACTTACTCCTTTGGAAACTTGACAAATTACACAACTCCTTGCAAAATTCTGAATATCCTTATACATATGTGGCCAATAGTAATCTTCTTTAAGAAAAATCAATATTTTATCAATTAAAAAATATCCAACCAATCCACCACAATGATTTTCCTTAATCAAATAAATTCTCATTGAACTTCTTGTTATACACAACTGAATTCCTATAAACAAAATACCTTCTTTAATGAAATATTCCTTAAGCTTATTGGGTTATTCTGATACATTTGGTGCTCTACACTCTCTCCATGCCTTAGAAAAGTCTGGCTCAGTATCATACAACTCCATTTCATCAAAACCTAGAACTACAACCTTTATCTTGATTGATAAATAACGTCTTCTACTTAGTGCATTAGCAACTCAGTTAGTGACACCACTCTTATGTTTAATCACAAATGTGAAAATCTGTAAATATTTAACCCACTTCATATGTCTCTGGTTCAACTTATGTTGACTTCCCAAATATTGTAAATCTTTATGATCAGTATACAATACAAACTCACTCGGTATCAAATAATGTCTCTACTTTTTCAAGGCTTGAACAATAGCATAGAATTCTTGATCATACACAAAATATTTCCTTTTAGCATCATTCAGCTTCTCACTAAAGAACACAATAGGTTTTATTTCTTGACTCAACACACCTCCTATTGGGCTACAAATTGCATCACACTCAACTTGAAATACCTTATTCAAATTAGGTAAAGCTAAGATAGGTAACTTGGCAACCTTTTGTTTGAAAGTCTCAAAACTCTTGTCATCTCCATGTGTCCACTTAAAATCCTTTTTATCTCCTCTCATAATATCAGTCATAGAATTACAAATAAAACTAAATTCCTAATGAACTTTATATAAAATCTAGCCAAACCATGAAATGATCTTACCTCAACCACATTCTCAGGTGGAGACCACTCCAAAATTTCTTTAACCTTCTCACGGTTCATTTTCAAACCATCTAAAATCACAAATCCAAAATATAAAATCTCTTCTTGCATAAAGGAACACTTCTTCAAATTAATCAATAGCTTCTCCTTTTTCAATATTTTTAACACTTGTATAATATGCTCAAGGTGTTCTTTCTTAGTTTTACTAAATATTAATATACCATCCAAATAGACAATCACAAATTTACCCAAAAATTTGTTGAGAACCTCATTCATCAACCGCATGAAAGTACTAGGTGCATTGGTCAAAGCAAAATGTATAACCAACCACTCATACAAAACATATTTTGTCTTGAAAGAAGTATTCCATTCATCACCTTCTCTCATTCTAATCTAATGATACCCACTCTTTAAATCAATCTTGGTAAAATACTTTTCTCCACTCAAACAATCCATTATGTCATCCATCCTCGACATAGGAAACTTATACTTCATTGTCATCTTGTTGATAGCTCTAGAATTAGTACACATTCTCCATTCTTCTTAGGTGCTAACACAATAGGTACAACACATGGACTCAAACTTTCTCTGATAAAACCTTTCTGCAACAATTCCTGCACTTGTCTATTAAGTTCTTCATTCTCGGTATAATTCAATCTATATGATGCTTTATTTGACAAAATAGCTCTAGGATTCAGATCCGTACAATGACTTATACTTCTTACTGGTGGTAAACCATTAGGAATATCCTCTATAACAATATCCTTGTATTCATTCAATAATTTTTTAATTTCAACTAGCTCTCGGTCATTACTACCACAACTCAGTCTCTTAGGAATTATGGAAAAATAGACTTGGTTATTCTTCATATCTTTTTCAAATTCCTTTCCATTAACCATGCAAATTTTCATAGTAGTACAATTTATCTCATCTAGAACTTCCATCAAAGGTAACAATGTTTTCTTTCTACCATTCACCCAAAGAGTATATTGTTACCTGTCATACTGCCAAGGTCTACTGAAAAGAATATGACAACAATATATAGGCATAATATCACATAGAACTTCATCAAAGTAACTTCAAATTTTGAATTTTACAATTTACATTATTCACTTACCAACAATTTATTCTCATCCTTGATCCATGAAACATGATAGTGTCTAGGGTGTCTCAACCTATTAAATTGAAAATTTGTAACCAGCTCCTCTGATGCAAAATTCATTGAACTACCATTGTCAATAATCACTTTACAACATTTTCCTACCATCTTACATCTAGTATTGAAAAAAATTCTCCTTAGGACAGGTTCTTTAGCAACTCTTTTATTACACAAAGTTCTCGTCACCATCAAATTGTCTCTATCCTTAGACCTACTTGATGAACCCTCGAGATTCTCTTGTACCACATCATTTCTATGACTTTTTTCATTCCCATTAGAATGTCTACACTCAAAGGATCTATGCCCTTCTTTACCACATCCAAAAAAATTACCATTAAAACCACCTCTAGAATAAAAATTACCTCTTCCTCAGCCTGAACTAGTACCTCTTCATAGTGATTGGATGCTAGATGTTGTAGGAGTATTATTGATAGAACAATTTGATTAACTCCACAAAACTTTTTATTCTTGGAGGCATTTTTGAGAACCAATGAATAGCCAACCCTCCCAGAGATCGAGGGAAAAGACGTATTAGGTAGGTTGGTTCATGCATGAACTCCATAGATTGAGTACAAAATTCTCTGACGTGATCTTGAGGATTAGAGTTTCCATCGTATTTGTCATATTTAGGCATCTCCACTCTTTTTTGGAATGGTCGCATGTACAAGTCTTTATCAAATGGAAAAGGGCATAGAGCTTCCATGGATAACTCTTTAGGTTCCTTCTCTTTTTCAAGTTTGTTGAGCTTGACTTGCATGGCATGCATCTATTTCATAATCTATGTGATAGGAGTTTCTTCCTCATGTGTGATGATATCTTCAAAATTAAAGTTTGGAGGAGGTTTATCCCCTTGGTGAGCCAACTCTGGGAAGTATGTCTCCTTTTCTTCTTTTAAGAAATGCCTCATCATTTTCTTGAAGTTATCATCATTTTGATATCGAGCAATTTCAGAAGGTGTGGGTTCGTGATCTGCACCATGTTGGGATTTATGTCCTTGGGACCCTTGGCTTGCGCCTCCTCCCTAATACATAGTGTGATTGAGAGAACTACCAGGGATTGATCGATGAGGAGTTGTTTAATGACCTGTGTGGGTTGATGTAGGGTGAGTTACATGATGACCTACATAGGTTTACGCAGGAGTGACATAGCCACCTATTAAGTAAAGATTTCCAAGAGCATCTTCTACAAATTTAGTTGTGTTTAAAGGTCGATGAAATGTTTCAGCAATCACAGAAGATGTGGCTAAAGAGAATTTGGGTTTTTCTCCTTGTTTTCTCTGTGATGAAGCTCTAGTTTCCACCATTAACCTTGGGTGAAGAAAAAAAGCAAGATGAAGACAACTGAAGAATGACTTGATTTTAGAAGATTGACTGACACAACCCTATCATGATTGGATTGATTGAAGATTAGACTAGATGTAAATGAAGGATACTATGCCCTAGTAGTATGGGTAGATACCCAAAAGATGGTGGACATGAGCTCACAACACTTAGCCATTTTGATGAAGATTAAATTGAAGAGAATGTTGACAAGGTTTTGACACAAGATGAAAAAGACTCAAATTGATAGAGCAGAAGGCTAGATCAGACTCAAGAGACAACTTTTAGGAAAATAGATTGAATTCTTTCTAGTTTCTGCTCTGCTCCTGACACAGTGAATATTTTGATAGAATCTGGAAGTAGGCTATAAAAATTGGATTCTTGACAATTTTGGCAAGTTTCTAGAAATTTTTCAAAATTCTCATATGAATTTCTCCAGGCTCGTATAATTCTGGGTAGGCTCGTACATGACAATTGACAAGACTTGTACGATAATTGCAATGCTCGTATGATAGTTGATAGCAGGTTTTTGATTTTTTCTTGTGATTTTTTATTAAACTCATACAAAAATATACAAGCTCTCATACGATAATCTAGGGGTTCTAAAATGACTTTTGGGCAAAAATCATATGAATTTTTGAGACTTTGAGATGACTTTGGACTCTAGAAAGGAATTTTGGTTCAGATTTTCCAATTTTTTAGTTTTCAGAATCAGTTTGTTTGTAAGATTTTCTCTATCCATGTTTGTAGATTCATGTAATAGTTTCGGATTGTTCTTTTCCAAAGACCAAGTTGTTAAAAATAGGGAATATTGAGAGGGGGGGGTAAATCAGTATTCTACAAACTTTATCTTTGTCCCAATTATGGATATAATAGATTATCTTTATACATGCATAACATAAGAAGCTAAACAACATGCATAATAATAAAGAACTCATAACACATTATTTATTCTCGAGGAAACCTTGGCCAAGGGAAAACCTTGGTGGGGATGGTACCCACAAAGATCTACTAATCAAAAGTATCATGTTAAGGATGTTGACCTTGTTAGGAGTCTATTACAATCATATAGCGTATCAGTCCTGATTAAGGGACTATAGGCCTTGTTAGAAGCCTCAACCCTGTTAGGAGTTGGTAGTACAAAATGTGATTACCAAATGAGCCCACTGCCCAAAAAAGTAATGTACAATATACATTGATTATAAAAATATGTAAAGGTAAATAACCTTATATTGCTTGCATCAATATCTCTTCGCTACTCTTTCACTATCGCTATTACATATGCTACATATATTTCCCATCATATCACTTTTCCACACTATTGTGTTCTTTCTACAATTAAAATTCCAATTAAATTTATAAAAATAACTTTATTCAAGAGTTAACATCTATTATTTTGTCCCTTTATATTTTTAAGTCATTATTTTGATAAACAAAATAATCCCTTAACTCTTTACTAGTTCTATCTTTATATTCTATCCTGTCGGCTTGACACTGTCTTCAAAAAAATTGTCATAACTTCTTCCGTACATGTCATACTAACTTTCTCTCTAAGATGGGTGTTCAATAGTCATCATAGAGTCTATGTTCAAGTGTGAAAGCATTGAACTTACTCCAATCAATGTCGCAAACAAAAATTGTGTCTAGGTTTACTGGTAAAAATACTATCTCACACTTAGACAAATTTGCAATGCACTCTGTCATACTTGCTCTCTGACCTGTACGATCTTCATGTAGATCATATGTTTCCATAATGGCAACATCTATGTAATCAACTCAGCCAAATTTCCAACAATCTCCCCCTTTGTCATTGGTGGCAACATAAGAGAAAATTGGCTAAGTGTACAATCTCAAAATCTCAAAATTGTGGCCATAGTATAAAATATATACTGTCCTTATAACTCCTTAAAAAATTATTATCTCTAATATAGTACTCCCCTTAAGAGTATCAATCCTTATCATATACTATCAATTTTCTTCTATATATTTATCCCCCTTTGACAACAATGACAAAATAAAGGTAGGGAGGGTTACAAAATTGTATCACAAAAAGATTATACCTTAATTAGATTATTGCAAAGCCGGTAGGCTTGCAAAACAATCTGCAAAATCTATCTTCATGGCTTCTATCTCCTTCTCCTATGATTTGTTAATGGAATCTTCCACATTAATTAATGCGCTCAATCCATGAGATGTTATTTCATATGTTTGGAGGTTTTCAAAGTTAAACTTCTGAAAAGATGTCTTAGCTGAAAGATATTCTTCCAACTGCTCTTCAATAATACTTAACTTCATAGAAGTATGCTCTCTCAAAGAGTGAATCTTTTCAATTTTCTGCCTCTCTCATCTTGCACAACTCTAATTTCAACATAAAGCTTCTGAACTTTCTTCTCAACATCACATACCTTCACATTGGGGCTAGACAAAAGGTTAGTTTCATTCAAAATTTCTGCTTTCTTCAACTTTATCTTATGATCTTCTTTTGTTGTCAAGGTCTCTAATTTTGTACACTATATGTACAAAGATTTACATGTTTCCAAATGCTTCCTCAAATCCTTGATACAGATATCAAGAGTGTTGATATCATTCCTGATATTCTGACTGATGTTCAAAAGCATTCTAGCCTCATAGGTTGCTTGTGCTTTCACTTTTGCAATATCAGACAATTTTGTGAATTCATTGTTGAAAGTGCTCATTACCTTCTTTACTTTCTCTATAGGGTCTTCTTTTTAAATTTTTGTAGTTATAGTGCTTTGTAACTTCTCAATTAGTTCCTTCAGACACCCTTCAAGACTCTTCACTTTCTTATTCTTGCTAATGATTTTATTCAAGGATGTGATCAATTCCAACTGATCATCATCATCTACTTCCTTACCCAAATGCTCAATCATAGATCCAATTTGAGTCTGTTGGCATTAAGCAGGATTGCCACTAGTGACAACACTTATTTGCATCCACAGTGCAAACCGAGCAGAACATTGCAAACTGAGCAGAACAGTGCAAACTGAGCAGGACAATGCAAACTGAGCAGGACAGTGCAAACTGAGAAGAACAGTGCAAACCGAGCAGGACAGTGCAAACCGAGCAGAATAGTGCAAACCGAGCAGAATAGTGCAAACCGAGCAGGACAGTGTAAACCAAGTAACATTATGTCTACTGAGTCATAAGTATTTATCGAGTTCAAAACTTACCGAGTGGTCAGTATGAACCGTCCCTTCACTTCTACTGAGTGCATGACGATGCCAAGTAATGCAGTGGACGCCGAGTATCAGAAAGTCACCGAGTTAGTTTGCAGGAACCGTGTAACCATACTTGGGCTGACTTAGTAGCACTTATGTTTATTTGTCAAGCCGACTTTGTAATTGTAATTAATTGTTTAGACTTGTATATAAACAATGTTTTATATCATATCCAAAAAGAAAAGATAGAAGTATGAAAAAGAGAGAAAGGTAGAGATAAGTGAATTACAAAGGGCTACAGCAGTATAAGAAGTAGCAAAGATCTATCCATCATAGAAGGTGATCAGTACATCAGCGAATCTCATTCAGCAATCCAGTTGCAAAGCAAGAGATCTACTGTTTAATCCTAACAGGTGAATCAGCTTGAAATCCTTTAACCGGGTAGACTTAACAGTCTTTGTAAAATCTTTTAACCGAGTGCATACTTCATTGTATGTTTGTAAAACCTCTAACAAGGTGGACCTAGCAGTCCTTATTGCTCCTAGCAGGGCAGATCATCAGAAGTGATCAATGTAAGCCTTAACCGGCCAACTTTATACTGTAATATTAAAGCTTTGTGGGTTTCATCGCCACCCCAGTTTTACTTTCTTTTGGAAGGTTTCTGGGTAACCAAATCTATGTGTCATTATTGTGAATGCTTTTAAGTTTCATGCTTTCTATATGCAAAAGGATAAAGTGAATTATATGTTAATACATCTGATATTGAAAGAAAATTTTGAAGTTACTGATTCACCCCTCCCCTCTCAGTAACTTGGTTAATTCTTGAATATTTCCAACAATTGGTATCAGAGCTGTATTGGTTCTCAAGATAAAGCTTAACTAGCTTGAGCAAAGATCCAGGACAATGGAGGTATTCAAACTGAACAAGGTGATTGAAAATGAAAAGCTAGATCTAGAAATGGCCATAGCTAAACTTAAAGAAGCAAAAGAACATCTTTCCCAATCCCTAAGAAGAAGGAAGGAACTTGCAAATCAGATGAATGATCATAATTACATTGAAGAAAAGATTGAAGATCTTTTTCCCTCAGATAGCTCAGATGAAGCAAACAATGCTGTCAAAGAACTCCTAGAAAAGAATGGGTCTCTGCAGGAAGAAGTGAGAAAATTAAAAAGAGAACAAGAACTACACTCAACAAGATTTTGTGAGATCTTAGAACAAAGAAACAAGTTGAAAGATGAATTAGATGGAAGGAACAATGAAGTCCAAAATAAAACCCTTCAGCTAGAAAACCTAATTGATCAGATCTCCCATACAAATGAGGAAATGCTGACTCTAAGATCAGAAATAGAAAGCACAAGAGAAGAACTAAGATCTGAAAAGAAAATCAATCTAAGATTGGTGGATGACCTAAACACCGAAAAACAAATCAATGAAAGAATGCTGAAGAGCCAAGAAGACTTAAATCAACTGTATGATCGAAATCTTCAAAGGCAAAAAGGAAAAGTAGGACTTGGATACAAAGGAGAAGGTGAATCTTCTAAGCAAGGTACTCAAAGAAATCAGAAACCTACTTGTAATCATTGTGGAAAAATAGGACATACTTCAAATAAATGTTGGAGCAATGAAAAAGAAGAATTCAATGGAAAATGCTACAACTACAATCAGCATGGTCACAAAGTAAATGAATGCAGGGAAAAACCAAGATTCAAAGGTAATTGTCACAAATGCAACAAACAAGGTCACAAGGCATCCGAGTGCAGATCCAAAACATTCAATCCAGCAGAACAAATTATGAAAGCAATGTTTGGATGGGATTACAACACCTGGTGTAGATGTCATTACTGTGGAGAATATGGAAACATTGGCATGAACTGCATAAAACATCATCTAAGGAAAAGAGATACTACCATAAGATGTTTTAAATGCACTAAACTCGGTCATATAGCCAAAAATTGCATGAATGCTAGTGAAGTTGAAGATGGAAAGAAGAATGAAGCAACTAAGGTCAGGAAATAGATGAGACAATAGTGGATTCCTAAATCTACCAAGCAAACCAGTCCAAGTAATGGAATGGGTGGCTCTACCGACTCAAACTAAATTCCTAAGAAAGCACTGGAACTGTATTCTCATAGACAAATTTCAAGCAATTCCAGAACTGAATTAAAAGAAAGATCTAAATCGACATACAAGATGCAATAAGATCACAGGAAGGTTGGTATCAGTTTTCACCGAGCGAGGTCGGGAGCTGTCTAATATGATTACCGAGCGAGGTCGGAGCAATATGAATTCTCAAGTTCACCGAGTTGTGAAGTCTTTACCGAGAAATTAATTCATAGTGGGTGACAGTCTGTTGGAATTCATACCCTAATTTCTACTGAGCATTAATGACAGACTTGTAAACAAAAGGCAAGGAATCAAACTCATTCTTCACTGCGAACTTTAGCATTCTGAGAGCAGAAAATTTCCAAAGCAATCAAGCGATTCAAATACTTTTGCGAAAAGAATTCTCTGTGAGCTACCATGGCATCATCCAGTGCTTCAGTGAAGAAAGGATCAGAAATGATAATCCAAGGGGAATGGAGAGCACCAGATTTCAAACTCGTGCACGCAATTGCAGCAGCCCTAGACTTGAACGGAGCTCAATCTCAGATTCCTCCTAAGGTACTACTTGTTAACGATATTCGCAATCATTTCAATTATGCAATTCAAGAGATGGGAAACCTAGAGCTAGATATTGTGCGTGAGGAACTGTGTGTGAATGGTATTCTAAAACTAGAGCACAAACATCTAGAAGACAAGGGATTAGTTCACATTACACATTTACCTCAAAACTTTCAGGAGAAATGGGTTAGATACATTCTCAACCGTGTACATGAAGGCAAGATTTGGCTTGAGCAACCCATAGAGATCACTAAGAAGATGATTCACCAAATCACTGGTCTTCCCATGTTAAACAAAGTTAAAACTACCAAAACCCTAGGTCGGTTGGAACTGGAGAAGAAAACCCTAGCCGAGTGGGACGGTAGAGGCATGAAAGTAAGCAGCATTACTGATGTTGAACTGAAGTTTGGAACACACATCATTGCTCATAAAATATACAGTTCAAGTCGACAGAATAGTGTTTCCTAGGAAGCCATAGACCTAGCATACAAATTGGTAAAGAATAATTTATCATTTGATCTTGCAGATTTGTTGTTAAAATAGTTTAACAAGAACATGGAAAGCATTCAAACTTCCAAAAACAATCCATGTAAGTTTGGATCTCTACTAGTCTGTTTATTTTTCTATGTGCAGAATTTCTTCCCTTCTAAAGGAAAAGTAGTATGGAGAAAGGATGTGCCAATTCTTTATGAGATAAATGAATATATTTCAAAAATGGGTGAAAATTTTGAGAACATCATGGATAGTTATTTTGAGTCTTTCAAGGAGAAAATGAACGACAGATTCTGGATTCCATAGAAGTTGGTGGAGGATTATAAGGATGATATTTGTTTCATGGTGGACTGTGACAAAGTTTACATTCAAGCAGCTAAACCGAGGATTGTACATGTAAAACCTCTTCCTTATGAGGTAAACATTGACGAAACAAAGAATATCATTGAAGCCCTCCTTAATCAGCCTGTTAATCCCAAAGCTCCATATTTTGGGACATATGAAGAAGCAAAAGTGAGAATTGAATTAAGTATAAAGCTTCCACAGGCAGTAAATAAAGGAAAAAAGAGGATAGCCAAAATGCAAATGCTAACTGAGGACAGAGGAGAAGACATTGAAGAAGAAGAGAAAAAGGATGAGAAAAAAGAGGAACCAGAACCTGCAAAGAAGAAAGGAAAGGTATTCATCACCAAGGTACCTAAGCCTCCCACTGCCATATTTACAAGGAGAAGTGCAAGAGGTAAGGCAGACAAAAAGGACAAAGATATAATATTCAAAAAGCCTCCTCTAACCCTTCAAGAGAAGATCAAACTTTTGAGAGAAGGATCAGGATCTAGAGTAAGTAATATAAAATCTTTAAAATATGAAACAAGATCAGAAACAGAACAAAAGGAGATTGAAGATGCTGTCATTGAAAAGATGGGACAGTGGAAATACTCTCCTGATGAAATAGCCCAACAGATTCTAGGAGTTTTATTAGATCAAATAAAAATGAGATGGGCCAATGCAAAGAAAACTGTAAAAGACATATTTGATCAAACCCTAAAATAGTTAATGCCCAGCTTGAAAAATGATGAAATAAAGAAGGCATTGAAGGAGAATGAAAATAAGATGACACTGAAGTTCAATACTTGTTTAATTCTGATTAACAATATTGAATCAGTTGTGAAGAGTGCAAATGCCACATGGAAGAACATATACCATCTTCACCAACTGAGTACTGAATCAGTTATAATAAAAGACATTGAAGATGACAGTGATGAATAGGAAGAAGCCACTGAGGTAGATGATACCATGAGGATAGCGGCAGAAGTCATTGCATCACTTCCTACCTCTCCAGAAAAAGTTACTACATCTAGCCCGGAGACATCTTCAAGCATGGTTGTGACAACTTCAACATTTGTCCAATCACCTATAGCAACAACAGAAGTAACTACCATTTCTTCTACCGAGTTGCAGTCTCCTATTTCATCAAGTTTTCCAACAGTAAGTATTCCAATTTTTTATTCTACAAGTGTAAATACTTCAAGTTCTCCAGTAGATAGTATACCACTCTTTATAGCTAGTCCTACTATGTCTACTATCACTTCTACTAAGGCATTAAGTACCATAATAGATAAGCCTAAGGCTCAACCGAGTTTAAGATATTTGGGAAAGAATATAGTAGAGGATATAGACCTAGATGAGGAAATAGAGATTCCAACATTGGATTTTGCAAATCTATCAGCAGATCAAATGCAAAATATAGGTGAAATCCTCCAAAGGAAAGCGAAGCAAAAGAAGCTTAAAGAGGAGAGAGACAAGGAATATAAAATCATTAAGGATGCTAAGGACATTTTGTCAAAAGCATTAGGTATTAAAGTAGACTCCTCTCAACATGTTTTGTTACAATTAGCAGAAGCAGTAAATAAGTACAATGAGGATTCATCTAGGACAGACAAGTTAGTTGAAAAAGCCGAGAAGAAATTCAACAATAAAGTGCTTGAGCACATTGCTCAGCACATAACTATTAATCAAGTAGAATTATCTTCAGTTTTGACAAACATTGAATCTTCCTATTCGAATGTTACCTCTCTTTTGGCCAAACTATGCAATGTTGCCGAATTCACCAAGGATGTCAAGGATAAAATGAATAAAATTGATGAGGATTTGAAGATTAGCATATAGAAGCTACAACTTGAACCAAGTTCAAACTCTGCTCATCACATGAAAATCTCATTCCTATCAAATATGCAGTCAAAACTACTGAAAGAAGACACAAGGATCTGGTCCACATTGCTAGACATTCAGAACATGATCCTTCCCATCATGAATACAATGTATAAGCACATTGAACATTCCAAAACATTAATTCATGACAATCAGTTCTCAATAGCAGATCACATGATTGCACTCTCTATAGAAGTCCAAATTGCAATCCAAACATGCAAGATTCTGCAAGAAAATTGGGACAGAACCCTGGCACTGATAATGAAGGTACATTCTATTTTTTTATCAAATTTTGGATTCTCCCTGTAAAACACTTGTATATACACCTTTGGCATTATCGTCAAAAAGGGGGAGATATGTATAGAAGAAAAAGTTAGTGCATTGAAAGGGGGAGATAATTCATAAAGCCCTATGACAAAGACAAATTTTGAAAAATCAAAATAAATCTCAGCATGGTTCATGTATATAAGTCTTGGGCAATAAGTGTTTTTGTCACTAATGCCAAAGGGGGAGATTGTTGGCATTAAGAAGGATTGCCACTAGTGACAACACTTATTTGCATCCACAGTGCAAACCGAGTAGAATAGTGCAAACTGAGCAGAACAGTGCAAACCGAGCAGGACAGTGCAAACCGAGCAGGACAGTGCAAACCGAGCAGAACAGTGCAAACCGAGCAGAACAGTGCAAATCGAGCAGGACAGTGCAAACCAAGCAGAATAGTGCAAACCGAGCAGAACAGTGCAAACTGAGCAGGATAGTGTAAATCGAGTAACATTATATCTACCGAGTCACAAGTATTTACCGAGTTTGAAACTTACCGAGTGGTCAGTATGAACCGTGCCTTCACTTCTACCAAGTGCATAACGATGCCAAGTAATGCAGTGGACGCCGAGTATCAGAAAGTCACCGAGTTAGTTTGCAGGAACCATGTAACCATACTTGGCCCGACTTAGTAGCACTTATCTTTATTTGTCAAGCTGACTTTGTAATTGTAATTAATTGTTTAGACTTGTATATAAACAATGTTTTATATCATTTCCAAAAAGAAAAGATAGAAGTATGAAAAAGAGAGAAAGGTAGAGATAAGCGAATTACAAAGGGCTACAACAGTATAAGAAGCAGAAAAGATCTATCCATCACAGAAGGTGATCAGTACATCAGTGAATCTCATTTAGCAATCCAGTTGCAAAGCAAGAGATCTACTGTTTAATCCTAACAGGTGAATCAGCTTGAAATCCTTTAACTGGGTAGACTTAACAGTCTTTGTAAAATCTCTTAACCGAGTGCATACTTCATTGCATGTTTGTAAAACCTCTAACAAGGTGGACCTAGCAGTCCTTATTGCTCCTAGTAGGGCAGATCATCAGAAGTGATCAATGTAAGCCTTAACTGGCCAACTTTATACTGCAGTATTAAAGCTTTGTGGGTTTCATCCCCACCCCAGTTTTACTTACTTTTGGAAGGTTTCTGGGTAACCAAATCTATGTGTCATTGTTGTGAATGCTTTTAAGTTTCATGCTTTCTTATGCAAAAGGATAAAGTGAACTATATGTTAATACATCTGATATTGAAAGAAAATTTTGAAGTTACTGATTCACCCCTCCCCTCTCAGTAACTTGGTTAATTCTAGAATATTTCCAACAGAGTCTTCATTCCTATCTCAGGAGCAAGACTGATATCTTCTTTGGTGGGAATGGGAACATGTTCCTCTATTACTGGTGGTTCTACAACTGTAGCCTCTATCATCTCTTATTCTTTTGTAGCTTCTTGTTCTTCAAAGGTTGAATTGTCAACAATGTTCTCCAAATTCTTGAATACATTTTCATCAGTATCCAAGGTGATTTTTGTACCTTCTACATTCATTGTTTCATCTTCAATATTAATGGCTGGAGGAGAGGGAATGCCCTCTTGTTCTTTCTCACCTTCTTTCTCTGATGCAACTGATGGTTCTGCAACATTTTTTGCCATAACCTTGATAATAGCTTACTCTGTCTCAGAATTGATTTCTTCATACCTACCTCCCATAATCTGAATAGTTCTCCTTTTGGTTATCAGATGGGTTCTTAAGGCTTTCATGATCTGATTGAAATGTGTTTCATCTCTTATTTCACAAAGCTTCCTCACAAGCTTTTTTCTGATAGTTGTGTCCTCCTTTGATGCTCTCTTCTTCCTATTTACAAGTTTGTTATTTAAATCATCAGGTATCTATCCCTAAATTGTATCAAATCTTTTGTCAACCAAAATCATATGCTTCATAGCTGCATTCTCTAGATTAAGTCTATCTATGTAATCATAAAGATCATAGTACTTGTTCATTCTTGTAAAGTCACCATCCTCAATGATCTGCTCATTAAGCTTTTCAACTTTGGGTTTCCAAGCTTTCTTCTTAGTAGTGACATCATCTTTTATTTCACCAATCTTTCTTGGAACTGGTTGCACTAAAGTTTTATGTCTCTTTTCGAGTCCAGTATCACTTTCCTTTACTCTTTTTCTAGGTGTGGAGGAAGTGGATCTGGAAAAAATCTTTGCTTTTATATCCTTCTCAGTTACTTCCACTTTCACCTTCACTTGTGGTTCTTCCTGTTGTACTACAATTGATGATAAAGAAGGGATATAGACAAAACTTCTTTTTGTCCACTCTTTTTGATTGTTGTTGCTATTTGCTTTGCTACCAAGAACTCACGCTCTCTCAATCCTATATCTTTTAGGATTTTCTTTATAGTTCTCTCAACTCTCTTCTTAGACCGGTTCTCTTCAATTAAGATCTTTGCGGAGTTGAAGTTCTCCTCAAAGGTTCCAAACCTGTTACACTGAGTGTCCCACTTACACTTAAGTAACCTACTAACATACTCTTCAATCTCTACCTCAGATATCTCATATCCAAGAGGGTCTATGAACTCTGTTCTAGGCTCCACTGCTTCAATATAGGTAAATTCAGTATCCACCATAAAACATATATCATCTTTATATTTTTCAATAAGAGACTTAGGGATCCTTGATCTGCTAGACACAATATTCTGAAATGTCTTAATAACCAGTATTGCACTCTCATTTACACTATCAATAACACGTCTTCTATACACTAGGTTAATCCTTTCCATTCTATTTTGTCCATCATTCCAACCATTTCCAATGGTGTAAGTAAATCTCCTCAAAAGATGAAAGAACATATAAGTGATTAGGGATGAGAACCTAAACTGTGTATACTTAGTTTTCTTAATCTTCTCCAAGTTCTCAGACAATTAAATTCTTAGAATTTCACACATATTAACTTGTACCCTATCAACACACATTAGATAGGCTGCATGTACCATTCCAACTTCCATGTCATCCTCTCTTGAATTTGAACAAAAATTAGTAGTTAGGATCTTGCATAAGTATCTCACATCATCTTGTTTGATATTAATAATCACAATTCCTCTACCATTATAGGATGAGTTTGTGTTATCAATGAATGTTTTCCTGATGTTTTTATCATTTAAAGGAATAGCTCTAGTTTTAGATAATCTAGTGACTTCATGAATCAAATCTACTGTAATATCTATCACTCTATCTTCTAGCCAAAACTTTCCATTATGAATTCTACTCAAGATAATCTTAGTGCATTCTTCATTATCAAATTCATACTGTAATCCATACTTAACAATTTCATTATGTTCCCAATATTCAAAACCTTGTTTTAGTGTCATATCCTGATTGTAAATCTTATGATATTCATTTGTGAAATCACTATCACTCACTGTCTCTAGTTTGCATCAAAGATAACTTCTGACATTTTCTAAGTGTAAAACTCCATCTGGTATGGATGATAATGCAAACCTAGGTTCATCTTCCAAGGATTCTATTGGTTCCCTTTTCAATTTAGGTCTATTCTTATCTCTAACATTGTGTATTAAAGAAACATCCATAATTTCTTCAAATTCCTTTGCAAAATGCTTTCAATCACTACTCTTTGATCTCCTTGACACTTGAATTCACTTTGATGATCAAATAATACCAATCATAATCTTTTATTAATTCAATCTCACTTAGATCTGACATCGCATTCAATTCTTTTTCCGCTTCTTTCCAAAAAGTTGTTTCTACTAACCTGCAAAACTTAAAACTTCTTGCGATCTTGCAAAACATAATAATTTTATTTGCACTCTTAACCATAGCATTAGAACATCATAAACTACCTTGCATTAACTGCGTAAGACTCAGTTCATCATATATCTACTTCTACACTAATCTAAGTTCTTATTCTACTACAATTTACATTTATTAAGTACTTCGAGATAGGTCAGGTAAAGATTCATTCTTACCTTTCAATACTTCACCTTCTTGATTACCTTCAATGTTGAATATGTCTCCTTGATCTATGATTTTGAGAAACTTCACTTCATCTGAATTACTATAGCATCCTTTATGAATGTTACTTGCATCTTCATTTCTTCTTGCATGATTTCTAGGATTAGGATTAGGATGAAAAACTCTATTGTTCATTCTCCAAAACCTTTCTGTATGTCCAATCTTGTTGCATATTTGACAAAAAATTCCATTGTTTCCATATCTTGGTCCAAGTTGATTGATTTGTGATTTGCAATTTCTAGCAATGTGTCCAACCTTGTTGCATCTATAACATATTACTCTATTTCTTCAGTTCATATCTTCAGTAGGTTTCTTATGTGCATTGTTAGTATTCCTAAACATTCTACTACCATCATTATTCTCAATAAATTTAGGTTTCCTACATTCAATAGCTCTATGTCCAAAAACATGACAATTGTAACAATAACCATTAAGAGGTTTAAATTGTTTACCTGTGCAATCTCTCTTCATATGACCAATAGTATTAAAAGCAAAACATCTACCTTTGAATTCTTTTTGCATATCTTTGGGTGATTCCTATTGCTTCGATGATTCTTCTTCTTTAGGTGTATCTTCAGATTTGTTGATCTCATCGGGCTTCTTCTCATCTATGATTTCAGATATTTTTAGATTGGGTTCCTTGCTTTCATCATTTTCTTTAAAAGTGTTGAATCCAAGACCAGTCTTATCATAGAATGGTTTTTGATAAGATATTTGTTCATTAATGGTGTAGGATAAACCTTATAAGGGCTCCCACCATCTATTTTTGTTGTGTTGAACTTCTTAAGTGAAGCTTGTAATTATAATAAGAGCTTGGCTCAGTGTGTGTATGTGTCTAGTCCTAGGCTAGGTCCCAGAAGTTCAGTTGGATCTTGATGTAAATGGCACAATGACTCAGGGCATGTTGTCATCCTGAGGTCATTAATCTACCATGTTAGTAGGAGTCTAGGGTTAGTTTTTTGGTTTAGGTATGAGCACATGTGTGCCTTAGAAGACCTATAAATGGTCCTTTGAAGTGTATGAGCAAAGATGCTCAAGCAACAAAAAGTTGCTCAAAAGTTGCTAGCAACTTTTCTTTTTATATTACCTATCTTTTCTAAGTGGCTAAAAATCCCTAACCAGACCCACACCGTGAGATAAAGACTATAAAGGACCTGAAAAACCCTAATATGAAGGTTGGAGATCACTTTGTAAGATTTTGTATGGAAAGAACAGTTTGAACAGAGTTTTGTGTGTAACAGTCATTGTTGATGGACTGATTGCATGTGAATAGAGTGAAGTTTTGGTGCATCTATGTAGAAGACATTGTCTTTTGTATTTATAATTTCATGTGTGTGTGTTAGGTTTAGTTATTTTCAAGTTTTAGTTTACATTTTGTTCATTTCTTTACATTTGCCAGTCCTTTGCCAGTTTGGAGAGGCATCTAGATAAAGGGCTGTAACTTTTATTTCCACTGTGGCCACACCATGGAACCTTGGAATCTAAAGGTATAGACCCTACTTTGTATGAATATGTCTATAGGGCCCTGGAGTCTAAGTGCACCTATTTTTTTGACCATGCCTTAGGTGAGCTAAGGCCATGCCTGGTTAGGAGTGGTCAGCAGTACAAGTGCTCTAGAAGAAAAAGGAAAGAGTTTCAAAGAAAGGAATTTGGAAGGAGTCAAGGGACATGTATGAAGGAAATATGCTATGAAGGAGAGACCCTGAGGAATCTAGGAAAGGTGTTGAAGAAAGCCAAGAAGACCTGTAACCCTGTGAGGTTCCAAAAGCATTGAAAGCCCTCATTCTTGGAAGAAGTGTTATACGAATAGATGGAGGCCCAAGACCGCAAAAATATTTTAGAGTTATACATTTTTAGTGAAGTTCAATTTGAACAAGAATTTTGATTCAGTGCAGGAAAGTGGTGAAAAGTCCTAGAAAGCTGGAGGGAGGCCTAATTGGGCATTTCCTTGTAGCCCTATTTTGGGAAGGAAGTATGAAATCGGGTGATGATCCAACCTCATTAATGCCTTGAAGATGTTTCAAATGTCCCAAAAACACCTTGGAACTCATCAAATTCACTATCAAAGCTTGGGAAGGTAGCTAAACCCTAAAAGACCCTTATAAGCCTATGTAAGGGATGGTCCTAGGAAGTAATTCTTGATAGGATGCAAGTTGATAAAGCTATACTTGATGGTCAACTTAGGCTAGGTCAGGGGATATTTTGATGAGAAGAGAATCCTATAGACCTTCATAGGTGTCAGGAGAACACTAGGGTCCTGGTTAAGGATCAGAGGCATAGACTAGCTAGTCTATCCTAACGTCCCCATCAGATTGGTATCAGAGCCTCTTAAGGCTTGGGAAGTGGAAGGTGGATGTTTCAACCTTTAGAAGAGTTAGTTGGATCATCACACAAGAAAAAAATGGTGACTAATGTAGAGCTTGATAAGAAGGTGGAAGATCAGGAGGAAGCTAATAGACTCCTGCAAGAAAGATTGATGCAAATGGAACAACTCCTGGATGATATCCAAGCAAAGGTAGATAAGGTGAAAGATAGGATGGAGAAGAAAAATTCCAAAGAGAAAGAGAAGACCATTGATGATGATGTACCTACACCTGATCCTCCAAACCAAGATGAGAAATTCCTTAAATCTTTGAAGGCTATCACTGGCAAGGCACTTGAAGGTGTCACATTACATATAGGCAGGATGGATACAAAGCTTGTGATGCAATGGATTGAAGGCATGGAGAATCACTTCAAATGTGAAGAGATCTTAGAGGCACAGAAGGTAAAAGTGGCCAATTCTAGGTTGAGGGGTCAAGATTTAACCTGGTGGAGCTACTTGCATGATGAAAGAGAGAAAGATGGAAAGAACCCAATCTCTAATTGGAAATCGATGGTCAATAAAGTGAGGGAAGCATAACTACCTATAGATTATGAGATCTAGTAGCATAGGAGGAGATTGAATCTCAAACAAAAGGAGATGGATGTAGCCACCTACACTGAAGAGTTTCACAAGTTGAGCTTAAGATCCAAGATCAAAGAAGAGGAAAGCATCAAATTATCAAGGTACCTAAGTGGTTTGAAATGGAGCATAGCAGAGGAGATGAGTTTTTTCACTCCCACCACAATGCTTGGATGTCAGGATATGGCACAAAATCTTGAAGATAAACAAAGAAGGAAGAAAGAACCCAATTCAAAGAACTGGGGAAGAGGTAGAGACTCTAGAGGGGGTCAAAGAGGGGGTTCTAGTGGAAGAGGTGGTGATGCTAGAAACTAAGGGGAAAGCAAACTTTTGGAACAAATTTCAGAAATCAATACAAGAGGATCTTTTGGTAGAGGAAGAGGTTCTCAAGGAAATAGAGGAAGAGGTGTAGGAAGAAGTAGCTCCTACTTTTCCACAATGAAATGCTATCAATGTGGACAGCTTGGGTACCCTGCTTATAGGTTGCCTGACAAGCCATCAAGCTCAAGCAATGAAAAGTGGGTAGCCTATACCCAAGAAGATAGCAAAAACTCATGTACCAATGAGGTCAGAAAACTAGAATCATAAATGGGTGAAAACTTAATGTTTAGAAGAGTACTTATAAGGAAACCTAACCAAGGTGAACCCAAGCAGAGGAGAGCTCTTTTTAGATTTAGATGCAAGATACAAGGCAAGGTTTGCAAGGTTATAGAGGATTCAGGGTCCACTGATAACATCATAGTAGAGGAAGCAGTAAAGAAGCTCAAACTTACAAAGGTTCCCCATGCAAACCCCTACAAGGTGACTTGGTTGAATCAGGAGCAGAGTGTGCTAGTAAATGAGAAGACATGGGTGGAGTTTTCAATTGGAGGCTATAAGGAAAAAGTGCTTTGTGATGTCCTGGCCATGGATGCATGCCATTTATTATTAGGAAGACTCTAGCAATTTGATAGGAAGGTGATCTATGATGGAGAGGAGAACTCCATTTCTTTCAAGAAAGATGGGAGAACCTTCAAGATTCAGTCCATAATAGAGAATGAAGAAGGTACTTCGAAGACATGTAGTGTGTTTCTTAGCAGTGGTAAGGAGTTCCTACATGCACTACATGATGAGGAGACAATAGGATGTGCTATCATGGTGAAGCCAAAGGAGGGTGACAAGAAGTTGCAAGTAGAAACACCATTGGAAGTGCAGAAAATGTTAGAAGAATTCAAAGACATTGTGAGTGATGGAACACATGCAACACTACCTCTAAGAAGGGCCATAAGTGATCAAATAGACTTTGTACCTGGTACATCTCTGCCTAACAAAGCAGCCTACAAGCTTACCCCTGATCAAAATAAGGAAGTGGCAAGAAAAGTGCAAGAGCTATTGGATTAAGGATTGATTAAGAAGAGTATTAGTCCACGTGCAGTCTTAGTGGTCTTGGCATCCAAGAATGGAGGAAAATGGAGACTTTGCACAGATTCAAGTGCTATCAATAGGATCACTATCAGGTATAGGTTCCCAATTCCAAGAATAGAAGATTTGATGGATTTCTTAGGAGGTGCTATGTATTTCACTAAGTTGGATCTAGAAAGTGGTTATCACCAAATTAGAATCAAGTAGGGTGATGAGTGGAAGACCGCTTTTAAAACCACAGATGGATTGTATGAATGTCTTGTGATGCCATTTGGGCTTACCAATGCTCCAAGCACCTTCATGAGGTTGATGAATGAGGTCTTGAAGGAATTCATAGGTAGATTTGTAGTGGTGTATCTAGATGATATACTCATCTATAGCAAAACCAAAGCAGAACATCTTGAGCACTTGAGGTTGGTTATGAAGAAGCTACATGAGGAGAAATTGGCTATCAACCTAGAGAAGTGTGAGTTCATGTAGCAGGAGCTAGTTTACTTGGGATTTGTGGTGTCCAAGGGTATTTTGAAAATGGACCCAAGCAAGGTGGAGACAATCTTGAATTGGCCTGCCCGTAAAACATGGATTGAAGTTAGAAGTTTTCATGGGTTAGCCCAATTTTATAGAAATTTTGTGAGAAACTTTAGTGGGATTTGTGCACTAGTGCTAGACACCATCAAGGGAGGACTTAAAACCAAGTTCAAGTGGACTGAGGTAGATGAGAAAGCATTTCAAACATTGAAGCAAGACGTAGCTACCAAACCTATCTTACTCTTACCTACTTTTGATAAGTTGTTCACAATTGAATGTGATGCAAGTGGTGCAGTAGTAGGGGGTGTATTGAGTCAAGAAGGAAGGCCTATGGAATTCTTCAGTGAGAAGCTCAATGAGGCAAAGAAGAAGTATTCAGCTTATGACTTAGAATTGTATGCATTAGTACAATCCCTCAAGAAGTGGAAGCATTACCTCTTGCCAAAAGAATTTGTTTTATCTACTGATAATTAGGCTTTGAGCTGTATAAATACTCAAGAGAAGCTTAGCAATAGGCATTTGAAGTGGATGGATTATCTCCAATCCTTTACCTTTACAATTAAACATAAGAAAGGGTAGCTCAACAAGGTAGAAAATGCCTTGAGTAGAAAGCTTTTGACTGTCCAAGAAGTACAACTACAAAGCATTGGAATAGTAGGTTTCAAAGACTTATATGAGGAGGATGAAGACTTCTCACAAGCCTACAAGGTGTGCCAAGAGTTTGAGAATCATTTCCATGGTGAGTTTACAGATTATACCCTTCAAAATGGATAGTTGTTTAAAGGTAATCAGCTATGTGTACCTAGATGATCAATGAGGGAAAATCTGATTCAAGAGAAGCATAATGGAAGCCTAAGTGGACATTTTGGCATCAATAAGACATTGGAGTTGGTGCAAAGATACTATTTTTGGCCTAAGATAGCAAGGAATGTGAGAAGATATGTAGAGCAATGTGGAGTGTGCCAAAGAGACAAAGGAGGTTCAAGCAATGCAGGACGCTATCAACCTTTGCCAATTCCAAATAGGCCTTAGGAGTGTGTGAGCATGGAATTTTTGGTTGGACTCCCTAAAACGAAATCAAGTATGGATAGCATCTATGTTGTAGTAGACAGGTTCTCTAAAATGAGTCATTTCATTCCATGTAGAACTACTCATGATGCAAGCTATGTAGCACACCTTTTTTTCAAAGAGATAGTTAGGATTCATGGAATCCCTCTGAGTATTGTGTTTAATAGAGATAGAAATTTCATCGGTCATTTTTGGCAAACCTTATGGAAAAGGTTAGGAAATAATCTCTCTTTCAGTTCAGCATACCATCCTCAAACTGATGGTCAAATTGAAGTCATAAACAGGGTGCTTGGCAACTTGCTAAGGTGTTTGACAAAGGAGTATGGGCAGACTTGGGATCTTGTTATATCTCAAGCTGAATATGCTTACAATGATAGTGTAAACATGACCACAGGAAGAAGTCCTTTTGAGATTGTGTATGGAAGACACCCTAGAGGAGTGTGTGAATTAAAAGACTTAGGTTCTATGGAGTTGAAGAGTGGGAAAGCTGAAGATTTCACTCAAACTATTAAGGAGTTTCAAGAGTAGGTGAAGAAAACCATCATGGAGTCCACTCATAAACTCAAAGCTAAAGTGGATGAAAATAGGAAAGAAATACAGTTTTAGATTGGGGACTATGTCTTGGTTCATCTTAACAAAGAAAGGATGTAGAAGGGCATGCCCACCAAGATAAAAATGAGGAGAGTAGGCCCATGTCAGATTTTAGCCAAATATGGAGAGAATGCCTACAAGGTGGAATTTCCATCTAATTTAGCCATCTCATTAGTGTTTAATGTTGCAGACCTGGTTATGCTCAAAGGAGACATCAAATAGCAAGGTATGGATACACCAAAGGTGCTGCAAGACATAGACACCACTGCAATGCCCAAGAAGAAGCCAGCCAAAGCAGAGAAGATATTAGAATCCAGAGTGAAGAAGCCTACTAGACATCAAGTTTACATGGAAAATTTGATCAAATGGATGGATCAGCCTAAATCTGAAGCCACCTAGATTAAGGAAGGATAATTCAAGAATTTTGGAGTTGACATGGCTCTTCTTGACCCCAAAGTGCCTTAGTTTGTGCTGAGGGGGAGTATGGTGCAGGAGCACCCTTATAAGGGCTCCCACCATCTATTTTTGTTGTGTTGAACTGATTAAGTGAAGGTTGTAATTATAATAAGAGCTTGGATTAGTGTGTGTGTGTGTGTGTGTGTGTGTGTGTGTGTGTGTCTAGGCCTAGGCTAGGTCCTAGAAGTTTAGTTGGTTCTTGATGTAAATGGCACAATGACTTAGGGCATCCTGTCATCCTGAGGTAATTGATCTGCCATGTTAGTAGGAGTCTAGGTTTAGGTGTTTGGTTGAGGTATGAGCACATGTGTGCGTTAGAAGGACCCATAAATGGTCATTTGAAGTGTAAGAGCAAAGATGCTCAAGCAACAAAAAGTTGCTCAAAAGTTGCTAGCAACTTTTCTTTTTATATTACCTAGCTTTGCTAAGTGGCTAAAAATCCCTAACTAGACCCACACCCCAAGATAAAGACTATAAAGGACCTGAAAAACCCTAATATGAAGGTTGCAGATCACTTTGTACGATTATGTATGGAAAGAACAGTATGAAAAGAGTTTTGTGTGTAACAGTCACTATTGATGGACTGATTGCAAGTGAATAGAGTGAAGTTTTGGTGCATCTGTGTAGGAGACATTGTCTTGTGTATTTCTACTTTCATGTGTGTGTGTTAGGTTTAGTTCATTTCAAGTTTTAGTTTACATTTTGTTCATTTCTTTACATTTTCTAGTCCTCTGCCAGTTTGGAGAGGCATGTAGAAAAAGGGTTGTAACTTTTTTTTCCACTATGGCCACACCATGGAAGCTTGGAATCTAAAGTTATAGGCCCTACCTTGTATGAATATGTCTACAAGGCCCTAGAGTTTGAGTACACCTATTTTTTTGACCATGCCCTAGGCGAGCTAAGGTCATGCTCAGTTAGGAGTGGTCAACAGTATAAGTTCTCTACAAGATAGAGGAAAGAGTTTCAAAGAAAGCCCTTTGGAGGGAGTCAAGGGACATGTATGAAGGAAATATGATATGAAGGAGAGACTCTGAGGAATCTAGGAAAGGTTTGGAAGAAATCCAAGAAGACCTGTAACTCTATGAGGTTCCACAAGCACTGAAAACCCTCATTCTTGGAAGAAGCATTGTACAGATAGATGGAGGCCCAAGACCCCAAAAATATTTGAGAGTTATTCATTTTTAGTGAAGTTCCTTTTGAACAAGAATTTTGATTTAGTGCAGGAAAGTGGTGAAAAGTCTTGGAAAGCCAGAAGGAGGCCTAATTGGGCATTTCCTTGTAGCCCTATTTAGGGAAGGAAGTATGAAATTGGGTGATGAGCCAACCTCACTAGTTCCTTGAAGATGTTTCAAATTTCCTAAAAACACCTTGGAGCTCATCAAATTCACTCTCAGAGCTTGGGAAGGTAACTAAACCCTAAAAGACTCTTATAAGCCTATGTAAGGGATAGTGCTAGGAAGCAATGCTTGATAGGATGCAAGTTTATAAAGCTATACTTGATGGTCAGGTTAGGCTAGGTCAGGGGATATTTTGATGAGAAGAGAATCCTATAGACCTTCATAGGTGTTAGGAGAACACTAGGGTCCTGGTTAAGGATCAGAGGCATAGACTAGCTAGTCTATCCTAACCTCCCCATCAATCAATCTTCTCACTAGTTGAATATAGCCTTTCAAGTTGTTGTTTGGATTGATTCAATTCACCTTTCACAATATTATTTTATTTCTCAAGTTCATACTGTAAATTGACTTTCTCAAGTTCAAATGTTACTTTACAAAGTTTAGATTTTAGTCCTTCATTTTTAGTCTTTAGACTTTCATTCTCAAATTTCAGATTTGCTTCATTCTTGCCATTTCCATCTTTCAAACTAAGCTTCAAATTTTCTATCTTTAGTTCATGCTTAAGGATCTCATTGGATTTTTATAAATTGTCATTAGAATCTTCAATAAAAACTTCAGATTCATTTCCAGATCTTAGATCTTCCAATTTGTTTTTCAGTTTCTCAATCACGTTCTTTGCATCATCATACTTTCTTTTCAAAGTATCTTTTTCAATAGTAAGCAAGTCAACCTGTTCAAGATCTTCTTCAAGATTCTTTTGTACTTGATCCATATCCATAGAGATCTTCCTCAAGCTGCTAGGCTTTCCTTGAATGATTATTTTTTGAGTAACTAAGCTCTAATACCAATTGTGAGAAATAGGGAATACTGAGAGGGGGGGGGGGGTGAATCAGTATTCTACAAACTTTATCATTTGCCTAATTATGGATATAACAGATTATCTTTATACATGCATAACATAAGAAGCTAAACAACATGCATAACAATAAAGAACTCATAACCCATTATTTTTCTTAAGGAAACCCTGGCCTAGGGAAAACCCCAATGGTGATGGTACCCACAAAGATCCACTAATCAAAAGTATCATGTTAAGGATGTTGACCCTGTTAGGATTCTATTACAAGTGTATAGTGTATTAGTCCTAATTAAGGGACTATAGGCCTTGTTAGAAGCCTAAACCCTCTTAGGAGTTGGTAGTATGAAATGTGATTACCAGATGAGCCCACTACCTAAAAAAGTAATGTACAATATACACTAATTACAAAAATAGGTTAAGGTACATAACCTTATACTGCTTGCATCAATATCTCTTTGTTACTCTTTCACTATCGCTATTACATATGCTTCATATATTTTGCATCATATCACTTTTCCACACTATTGTGTTCTTTCTACAATTACAATTACAACTAAATTTATACAAATAACTTTATCCAAGAGTTAACATCTAGGATGTCATCCCTTTATATTGTTATGTCATTATTTTGATAAAAAAAAAATCCCTTAACTCTTTACTAGTTTTGTCTTCATATTTTGTCTTGTCGGCTTGACACTCTCTTTGGTAAAACTATCATAACTTCTTCCGTACATGTCGTACTAAGTTGCATTGTGAGATGGGTGTTCAATAGTTGTCATAGATTCTATGTTCAAGTGCGCAAGCACTGTACTTACTCCAATCAATGTTGCAAACAAAAATTGTGTCCAGGTTCACTGGTAAAAATATTGTCCCACACTTAGAAAAATTTGCAATGCGCTTTGTCATACTTGCTCTCTGACCTGTGTGATCTTCATGTGGATCATATGTTTCCATAATGACAACATCTATGTAATCAACTTAGCCAAATTTCCAACACAAGTAGATAGAAAACATGTAGAATAGCAAGCAAAGGGAAGCAATCAATCGTCTGAAAACAATGAACAAGGACAAAAGAAACCTTGCACATGAAAAAGAAATTTAGTGACTTATTGTTCTATTCCATAGGAATGCTACTTGTGTATGTTCTCAATAGTTTTTCAATAATTCACATAGTCCGAGAAAATGAAAAATTTGGCCTCACTAGGGTTTGTAGTAATGGCCTGACTCTGCAACTTTTGTGATCTCAACAGGGGGAACTCCTATCCAGGTGCATTGGGGTTTTGACACAGTCTGAGAATTTAATCAATCAAGAGCTGTTAGGGAGATCTAATAGCCCAACAATAGACCACACTCATGGATATTTCTTCCATGGTGCACACTATAAATGTGTGTGTGAAAATTATACCTAGCTGTGGACACAACACTTTAGTAAAACATTACAGGTTAGCAAAATCAAATCTACAAGTAATTGAAACTAAGCTAACCAGGCAATTTACTATCTTCTAGTAGGTGTGAGTATGTATTATGAGATTAGACCAAGATGAGTGACAATGCAACACCTAAACAAAGGATTTAATACTAAAAGATGAATGTAGAATGAATGCAGACTAATCTATATTTTTGTATTTTCTATGTAATTAGGATGAAAGACTGTATGAATCTAAGTTGGAATTGATTGAAAATGATATGTGGATTTAATCTAAGAATTATATGAATTGATATTAAAATCTATTCAAAGCTATGAAAAACTATGAATTGATCTCACAAAGTCGCCTATCGCAAAAGCTTGATTCGTCGTATGCAATTTCGCCGGAGTAATTAGGAAAATTCAAGAGATATCTTTGTGAAGAGATGAGCCTTATTTTTATAGAAATCCAAGGTTTGAGGATGCATAAGAAAAACCATAAATCACTCTTGATAAACTCAGGTTGATTTCTGAGTTAACAAGAAATTAAGAATAAATAAACTCATAAAATCATGCAAAAGCAATTTTTATCTCAAAATAGAGTTTAGTTCTCTTTTTCAACTCATCATAAAATGTTGAGTTTAGAAAGTTAACAAATTGAAATTAAAAATTGATTTAAATAACTTCTTTTCTTATTGTGGGTGATTTAATATGAATTAATTTAATAAATAAAGTGATTTATTTTTCACTTAACTAATTTTTTTAAATTAAAACAATTGATTTATGGGTTAATCAATTATT
Source organism: Chamaecyparis obtusa (assembly GCA_027943335.1). Classification (NCBI taxonomy): domain Eukaryota; kingdom Viridiplantae; phylum Streptophyta; class Pinopsida; order Cupressales; family Cupressaceae; genus Chamaecyparis; species Chamaecyparis obtusa. The sequence continues at coordinate 191,369 of BSBK01004534.1, forward strand.
AAATCAAACTTTATTCCAATTAAATCATTAAATTTGACAACTTTGATTTTAAATCAATTAAATAAATATTCAATTGATTGTTTGTAGGAATTTTTGATTTATTGTCAAAATAAAAATAGTATTAATTAGGAATAAATGTAATTAAATCTAATTAAATAATTAAGTTGTAGAATTAAATTAGTTAATTTAATATTCATCATATTTAATTAATCAACTTTAGGATAAATAATGACATTTATTATCAAATAATATTCAATTAAAAATAATTATGATAAATTAGGAATATTCAAGGAATATTCCCCAATGCAAAATTAAGATAATCAATTAGGTTTTTGATAAACTGATGTGTAGATGTGCCTAGGTTAGGACTTTGATGTCTATTTCAATCGAATTGTTGATGTAAGAGGTTAATGAACCTATAGCCCATTTTTGGGGTATTACATTTTGCCCCTCTTTGAATTACTGTGCGAAGTGCAATGGTTCAAAGAATAATCTATGTTTGATGATGATGAAAGATTTTGAGAGATTAACCGATTCTGAGACAAATCGATTGAAAGATTGGAAAAGTTGATTCAGGTCCTAGTTGACGAAGAATTGTGATGATGTCAACTATAGCAACAATGAACTAGTGATTATGAAAAAGTATCAAAATGCCTGATTTTGAACTTTATGATTACAAAGAAGTGAGTGACTTGATTCTAGACTTGATTGTCTAAAGGAATCAAAATGGTATCACATCTGAACCCTTCAGTTTTGAAGAACCAAGGAAATAACACTAATGAATCGATGGTTACGAAAAGATGATACAGTTTACAAGATTGATTACGATACTAGATTGATATGGATCTTGATGAATCTAATGTTCCCCAAGTGATGTGCCGCAAGAAATGAGGTCTTTTGATGAATCAGTAACTGGATGTGGTTATTGTTTTCATTGCTGAGGAAAAAAATTTGATTTACAAATCTGATTGATTGTGCAATATCATGCCCCCTTCGGGATGAAAATCAAAATCTGACAAGAAAATTCAGCATTAAGTGGTTTAGAAGTATGTTAATTTATTTGAGAAGTGGTTTTACACATCTGAGAATGTGTTATGCATCGTTTGGAGGTCCTTAAGACAAAGTTTGACTAGGTTTGACCATGATTTGACCATGGTTGACCAAGTTGAAATTTGAATAATTTGATGTAAGATAAACACTTAAGTTGAATTTTGGATTTTTGTGATGATTGAAGGTCGATTATGCAAGCATTCGGCCGTCATAGGTCCAAAATTTTTAAATCACTATGTTGACAATATAAATGATCTTAGATTTTGATTTTGATCTTGAAAATGGGTTCAGAACATTGAAATTAGCCAGGGGTTCCTGCTTGGTGATCTGTTGAGAAGACGTTCATGTGATACTCAGTCCTTATGTTGTGTTTAGCATAGTTTTGGAGAATCATTAAGCATCAAGCTGATTTGGGCAATCATGAGATAAATGCAATCATGCAAAGTGCAAAATAAAATGTAAACCTAAGAACTAGGACCTAGTCACTAATCATGTGTTGGTCCTTTTCATCATTGAATTTTTATTAGGTAACTGAATGAATCAATACAACATACACTAGTTAGGAAAATATGAATATATGAATATTTATTTTTACACCGAAGTCAATACAATGCCCATTGCTAGACAACCATGGACATATGAATATTGATTTTATTTTCAGAATGTCAGAATAGATATAAGCACCAAGGTACAAATGCCAGGATGACCTGAATATCATGTCCATTTTGATATAGCAATTGGTATAAGCATCAAAACATGAATGTTTTGATGACCTGAATATGCCTTGTAGAACAAACAGGTCAAACAATTTGAAAAATTCATTCTTGTCTCCAATGTGAATTACCCGCAGTGACCCTTTATCGTTCACATCCTTTGATAATAGCCATTCACAATAGGATTGAGAAATTATTCAAAAAGATGTAAGCTAGATCAAACTTCCTTGAATTTTCTAGGTATCAATGGTCGAGGTACTCATGGCCATCCCACACACGATGGAGGCTCTTATAAACAGACACCATTTCAATCTAGATTTTCCAAAGTTGTTAGATTTTCACTCAAAGGAGAAATCAAAGAAAAGATTATGCCCCTAGTCATCACTCTCTAAATCCTTTAAAGGACATCATCGAAGAGCTCAATTTGACACAATATGCAAAAATCTCAGTGTGAATCAGTAAGCATACAAGGACATAAAAGAAATGAAGCAAAGATTGTTTTTAGTTTGTGTTGATGTTTTTTTGTGTTGTTGTAGATGCAAAATCCTTTCTGGAAAGGAGATAGATAGACTGACTTGGATGTAGCTTTAAAGGACCCTAACTGGATATGAAACATTTTGAGATACTGAGGACTATATGATATGACTTTGATTGCCCCCAAGTTTGAACATTGATAGGATATAGACGTTTGAGCTGATTGGTGCACAGACTGACTTTATTGAAAACAGGAATGTGGAAACAAATCAGGATGTATGTACAAACTAAAACAAGACTGAAAGCTGGGAGAGACCAAGATTGCACTGATAGATGGAGCATTTTGAAACAAGTGGCACCTGTTTGCCAAGTTTTCACCATCGTGCAGACATTCTATTTTTTCTACCAAGGTGCCTGTTTCCAGGTTTTCACCAAGGCACTTTTTCTTTTTCTCATTTTTTTGTATTTTTCAATTTTTTCAATTTTTTTGTACTTTTGATTTTTTTAATTTTTTTTTTGTGATACATCAAGGTTCCTATTGGCTAGGTTTTCACTAGGATGATCATTTTTTTAGGACTTTTTCTTATTTTTATGATTTCTTCAAGACATTTTTTAATACTCAATGCCATAGGTGTATAATTTCTTCAGCTGGAGAACGTTGATTGGTTCTTGGATCTTTTCTCCTTCAGTCATTGAGAGTTGATAGGCTCCAAAGCCAAAATTAGCAGAGATAACAAAGGGACCTAGCCATTTGGATTCAAACTTCCCCTTGCGCTCTCTATGTGATTGATTTTTTAGGATTCTCTCTCAAGACTAGATCGCCAACCTAAACTTCTCTGTGTCTGACTTTCTTATTGTAGCCTCTAGACATTCTTTTCTGATAGACTCTAAGATGATCATATGTTGCGTGTCTATGCTCATCTAGTAGTTCAAGTTCTTGCAACCTAGACACTCTGTAGTCATCATCAGTTACTAGACCATGCATTCTAATTCTTAGTGATGGGATTTCAACCTCAATAGGCAATACTGCTTCAAACCCATAAACTAAAGTGAATGGTGTAGCCCCAGAGGGTGTTTTTATACTTGTTCTATAGGCCCAGAGACATGGATTGATCATGAGATGCTAGTCTCTTCCTATTTTATTAATTGTGTGATGTAAGATTTTCAATAGATTTTTGTTAGATGCCTCTACTTGTCCATTCCCTTGAGGATAGTAGATTGATGACCAATGTTGTGTAATCTTGAATTTGGCACATAGATCATCTAAGTCTATGTTCTTGAATTGTACACCATTATCTGTGACTATAGAGTGTGGAATACCATACCGACATATGATGTAGTTCAGGATGAACACTGATATTTTCTTGCCAGTTGCTTGAGTTAAAGGGACTGCTTCTAACCATTTTTTGAAATATTTTGTAGCTGTAATAATATCAGTATGCCCATTAGAAGAATGAGGATGTATGGATCCTATAAGATCAAATGCCCATTGGTGAAAATGTCATTGTGTAGTAAACAAAATTAGATCTCTCCCTAGTACATGAATTAAGTTACCATGTACTTGACACTTTTGACAATTCTTAGCAACCTTTATAGCCTCTTTTTCCATTTTAGGCCATTAGTACCCAGCCCTAATAAGTTTTCAAGCTAGTGTTAAACTATTGGAATGTGATCCACATATACCCTTATGGACTTCCTCTAATGAACATTGAGACTCTTGGCATTCTAAACATCTAAGGAGTGTACCATCTAGACCTCATTTGTATAGATCATTACCAATGATGACATACCAGGATGCAATGAAGATAAGGTATTGTTTCTCATGGTAGTTGAAGGTATCAATAATGATTTGGTCTTGGAGGTAGGAGAAAAGGTTTTTATATCTAGATGAATCATGGTCAACAATGGTGCAGATCATGCAGGTTTTGTGGGAATCATATGCAGGATAAGATAATGCTTCCACTAGGAACTCGTTGCATAGCTCATGTTCGGGCTGCTGTAATAAAGTAGATAGTGTTTCCATAGCATTAGCAACTTTGTTCTCTATTTTAGAAATTTTCTCAAAGGTGATAGATACGAAATATTTTTTTAGATCATCTACCATTCTCTTGTATGGGATTATCTTTCCATCTTTTGTTTGATACACATGATTGACTTGCTATATTAAAAGTTGTGAGTCTCCATGAATGTGTAGTTTTGTTACTCTCCATTCAATTTCTATCTTCATGCCATTAAGAAGGGCTTCATATTCAGCAATATTATTTGTGCAAGGAAACTTTATTCTGAATGCTTTAGGGATTGAGTATCCTTGAGGAGTTGTAATACCCCAAAAATGGGCTATAAGTTCATTAATCTCCTACATCGACAATTCGAATGAAATCGACATCAAAGTCCTAATCTAAGGCACATCTAAACATCATCGAATCATAATTGATTATCTTAAATTCTGCATCGGGGAATATTCTTAGTAATATTCCTAATTATCTTAATTATCTTTAATTTAATGATTATTTGGCGATAAATTACATTTATCCTAAGTTTGATTAATTGAATATTTTCATATTTAATTAACTAGATTTAATATTTGCCACTTAATTGTGTAATTAAATTTAATTCTATCTATTATTAATTGTATTATTTAATTTTGACAATAGATCATAATTCCTATCTTTAATTGATTAAATTCTTATTTAATTAATTAAAACATGTTGTCATTATTTAATAATATAATTTTTAATAAAAGTTTGATTAAATAGTTAATTAACCCATAAATTAATTATTTATTTTCAAAAATTAGTTAAGTTGGAAATAAATCACTTTATTATTAAATTAATTCATAATTAAAACATGCACAATCATAAAAGCAGACAACTGTCAATTATCAATTAAAGCTAAACTTTATTTTGAGTTAAAGCTTAGCTTTTGCATGTTTTTGTGACTTAATTATCTATTATTATCAGATAACTCAAAAATCAAGCTGAGTTAATTTGAGTGATTTATGGCTTTTATCCATGCACCTCCAAAGCCCTAGATTTCTATAAAAATAAGGTTCAACTCTTCATAATTCATCTCTAAAATCTCTCAATCATCTCTCAAATTTGCATCCAAGCATCTCATATTTTGCACAATCACGCTAGAGAATTGGAATTGAAGAATCAAAGCTCTTGTGAATCGACATCTTTGTGAGATCAATCTTATTTTTGCATTCATATTACATATCATTGTTAGATTCATAGCATATCAATTTTCAATAGCATTCATAGCATATCAATTTCATTTAGCATAGATTTCATATCAGTTTTTACAATTATTATTGCATAGAAAATATCAAAAATATAGATTAATTGCATTCAATTTCATATCCATCTTTTGCATTCAAATCCTTCATTTAGGTGTCGTCTAGGTCACTGATCTCGATTACAGTCTGAGAACATTAATCTCGTACCTATTAGAAGGCAGTAAATCGCTTGGTTAGATAGCTTTCAATTTTGCACGATTTTGATTATCACTAACCTCTAATGTTTTACTGAGTGTTGTGTCTACAGATCAGGTATAATTTTCACACACACATTTCTAGCGCCCACCGTGGGGCAACCCACCTTTGCATGCTAGTTTTGATTTTTTTGGGAGCTAAAACCCCCAAAGTTTCAAAAATTTAATTTTATCTTTCAAACCGCTTGGATTTTTGGTCTGAAATTTTTTTTTTTGGTTGGAGACATTTCAAGGAAGCTTCAAAAAAAATTCAGAATTTTATGAATTATTTTTAATTTTTAATAATTGTTTTTCGATTTTTCATAAAAAATTAATATCTGACGCAAATCAGCATATTTTTCTGAAATTTTTACATTTTCAGAAATCTCTTCAAATTATACAGGTGGTCTATTATTTTTATTTTAAATGTGGATGCAATTTAATAGCTCAAATAGTCAATTTTCAAAAACTGGTCTGTTTTGATAAAATGGGTCTCTAGGGCGCAAATGAAGAGATTTTTCTAAAAATTTTGTATTTTTCGAAAGCTCTCTATTTTTTAGTAGGGGTCTCTATTCTTAATTTCTATTTTTGTGGCCAAAATCATATCAAAAAAATTAGATCTTGTTGACTAGGTCAAATGAGTGCAAAAAAATTAAAATTTTATGATGGGTATGCACTTATTTTTCATATGATTCAATGCATGATATGAGTTGTCATTTGGATTAATTTATGGTTATTATTTCTCGTAACAATTGATTTTTAGAGCTAACCCTATGGTTTTCATAAGTTGAATATATTTTGCATATCTTGTTTGCTTGTTTGCTTGTTGGAGAGTTCGTCACTTGCTTGCATGGAAAAGCTCAACAAGAATTGCTAAAAATCAAGTAAAATCTACTAAGCACATTGCAAGGATCCAAGGTATTCTCCTTCATCTATTAACATTTCAATTTGGACTTAAAATAAATCTCTTATGTGTCTGGCTTGTGTGCATCCTTTCATGCTTTTATCTATTTCTACACACTTGCATAATTTGATACTAGGTTGTGATCCCTTAAGGATTCATTAAGTAGTCTTAGAATACTTGTGATTGATCTTGATTACTATCTTGGGTTATTGGACTCGCTAATCCACTGGCCCCTCATTTCCGCCCCGTGGTTGCAATCTCAGCGCCATAAAGGGGAGGGGTCAACAGGACAGAAGCGTTAAGTGTTCCACTTGGCAACCCTTTTGTGCTTTTAGGAACTCACTTATTTTCTAAGTTGGGGACTCATTTTCAGCTTGTGTGAAGTGTTAAGTGTTCCGCCTTGTGGACTCATCTCATATTCGCTTTAAGCGTTAAGTGTTCCTCTTTCTACTTTTTGGGTACTTTTGGTAGATTTACTTTCAGGAATATATCTGTGCTCACATAGTAATTAGGCCCTATGAACACTATTCGTGATTCTTGAGAGATTGGATTCCTAGTGAAATCCTTCCTTGATGATGGAATCCTTGTAGGTAGGGAGGATACTTAGTGTGTTTCACATTCATCTTGGTTAGTGCATCTTCTCTTATTGATCGACACATTCTCTCTCTGGAGAGGTTGATAGATCACGTGGGGTTGATATCACAAGCTTTGGTGAATCAAAATTGGTTAGTGCATCTTCTCTTATTGATTGATACATTCTCTCCCCGGAGAGGTTGATAGATCACGTGGAGTTGATATCACAGACCTTGGTGGAATAAAACTTTGTCTTAGCGTGTCGGATTAATCTGCTTGCTTTGTTTGGGTTAAAAGTGAAGAGGTGTCAAAACCTTGAATCTGGAGCCAAGTCCCCTTGTGGTATACTATTGTGAGTCATCTTTAGAGAGGGTTAACCATAGCGGACAATCCCTTCATAGGGAAAACTACATTGATGGAACCTCAAGTGGTAATAGCCATTTTCTCCATGGTAGTGACAGCCGCTATATAAATGTCCTTGTGGAAGAAATCTCCATGGGTATGGTTCATTGTTGGGTTGTCAGATCTCCCTAGCAGCTCTTGAAGATTAAGTTCTCAGACTGTGTCAAAACCCTGGTGCGCCCAGATTGGAGTTCAGCCCTTTGAATCATAAAAGTTGCAGAGTCAAACCTTTACTAAAAACTCTAGAGAGGCCAATTTTTCATTCTCAACTATATGTGTGTTATTGTAAAACTTTTCAGAACATACACAATTAGTACTCTCAGGGATTAGCACAATTTGGTCACTTGATTGTTCATGCACAAGGTTGCTTTTGCCCTTGTTCATTGTTTTCAGACGTGCTTGGAATCACTTGCTTGCTATTTTGTGTGCTTATTTATCTACTTGGCTATTAAAAATGATCAAATCTGGTATAACCTTCAAAATCTGGACAATACAATTTGCAAACAATCCAAAACTGAAAACCTTAAATTTTGCAAAAATTGACGTAAAATCTTTCTGGAGTCAAAAGTCATTTCAGGAAGTCAAAAGTCATACGAGTTTTGTCAAGTGTTGTTTTAGTATTACCCAACTATCGTATGAGTTTAGCAACTATCATTTCATAGACTACCCAGTGTCGTACGAGTCTACAGAGTTTCGTTTGGAAAAATTTGAGAGAGTTGTCAGAAATTGTCAGAATTGCCAGATACTCAGCCTTTTTAGCATATTTCTAGAATCTGTCATACCAATCACTGTGTCAAGAACAAATTAGTAGCTATTGAAAATCAGTACACATGTCTCAAAGAATCAGTACTCATGAGGAAGAAATTTTGATCACCACTATGAGGAAATAGCTGCATGCTATGCAAGTTGAACTTAACAATCTTAAAAAAGAGAAGGAATCTAAAAAGTTCTCCATGGAATCTCTATACTCTTTTCCATTTGATAAAGACTTGTACATGTCACCATGCCCCCGAAAAAAATTTGAGCAATATGATACCTCTTCCACGGAGAGTGACATATCTAGCTTTGGAGACTATGATGATGACGACGACAGACAATGTAATGATACCTATGACACCTCTGTTCCTAAGAGTCCTCCTCATCGTCCATTCCTGCTTACTACAAATGAGCCGTCACATTAGGTAGATCGTGAGGGTGATCCATATGATTCTGATTATGAAAGAGACTTTGATGATTTCTATGCACAATACCTAGATGATCCATCTATTTCACTTGAGGAAGAGAAAGTTTACCATGCTGATTATAAACATGCATACTATAAGGATCTCTCCTCTAAGAACTCTCAGGCTGAAAATAAAGATTACACTCTCAAGAAAGATCATGTTAATGTTGGACCTTTGTCTTGTGATGGTTCCCTTCCATCCCTACTTCCTCCAATACTCATACATTTCCTAAAGCTTCCGAGTCTTTCAAATCTTTCACAGATCCTTCATCTGACACAAGCCTTGATATTTTTCATGCGGTTCTATATAGTTATCCTCCAAGGCTACCTCTTAAAGATACTCAAGCTAACCTTCACTTGGCTGTAAAGACTTTCAATAATGATAAATCTAAAGAGCCTAAGCCTTCATATGCTATAATCCCTACTTCAGCTAGTCCTCCACCATCTCTTCCAAAGTCATCCATACAATCCCAACATGCTTCCTTGTCCTTAGAAGTGGCTCCATGTCAAGAGGACTCTAAAAATGATAAAGAAAAGAACATAAGGAAAGATCAAGATCAAGAAGCCTCCATGTCATCCACTCCTTTTCATGATGTCTCTTATCCACCTCAGGGTTCTTTTGATCTTGTACCCCCTTTTTCATGCATTCCACCATGTCTTAAGTCTTCTCCTAAGCAAGATCAAGCTACTACTTACACTATTGAGCTTATTGAAAATCAAAATAACCTTACCCCACTTCCAATTTCCAAAGATGATACTTTCATTAAGGTTGTTAAAAATGGTGTTGATACTTCCAATGTTAAACCTATTGAAAATCAAAAGAAAAATTATGCACTTATGCTATCCAAAGATCCTTGTCAAGATCAAAGTCTTTCATCTTCTTGTTCTACCACTCCATGTTCATTTCCACTTTCTACTCTTCCTGAGTCTTTGCAAGCTTTGAACAATCCTATCAAAGAAGGTGCTCATATTCAAGATGTCCAGGATTCTATTGAAAATTCTAATGCTCACTCTAAAGATGTTGATATCCTTGGTTGTCATATAGATGCTGATGAACTTATTGATTATCCTTTTGCATCTTCCACTTCCATCCTTGGACCTCTTCCACCACTACTAAGGGCTTCATGCCTTCCTTCCATCTTGGGTCTTTATGTCCCTTCACTTTCCCCTCCTAGCTCTCCTAATTTTCCATCCATCTTAGGTCCTTACATACCTCCATCTCCCATCTTTCCTCAAGATCAACATAGATGCATACCCTTGAATCCTTTCCATCCACCCACCCATCTAAACCAGTCATATCCTCCTCCTTCTTCCACAAATCCCAAGTCCTTTGGAAGTAACTTGAATGTTCAATACAAGAAAAAGAAGCAATACAAGAATCCATCAAAAAAAGATCACCCTGTCTCCTCTAATTGGCATGGAAACATAAAGTCAAAAGAGATATCTAAAAAAAAAATTACAAGACAAGTATGGGTTCCAAAATCCATCATTGAAGATATTATCTCTAAATCATCAAAAGGAAATAAAAAGCCTATGACTATATGGATTCCAAAGTCTCTCTTGAAAGAGTCTGGTGTTGAGCAACAAGTGAAATTGACATTCAAGCTTCCAAAGGCTTCCACTACATCTCCTTCCAAAAATATTCTTCCATTTCATGCGCCCAAACCTCAACCTCTGCTATCCATTCGCCATATTCCTTCATGTATTCCTTCATTCATGTTTCCTCCACCCTCTCGCCACCCTTCAAGGTGTGTGTTTATGTTCATCTTGCCTTCCTTTCCGTCTACCCTTTCACAATCCTTCCATTCATTATCCTTCTACATTCTATCATTTTTCCTCATTTGCCTATTCCTCCTATCTTCCGACCTCACTTGCTTTACATAAAACCTTATCCTCCATTTTCCTCTTCCATCTTCCTTTTCCTATCAGCATCTTTGAGAATATCATTTTGAATCCTTGGCATATCATGGTTTATCCTTTCAAGGAGAATTATCTAAAAAGCTTGCCTTCTTCCAAAAAGAGACAAAATAAAAGAAAAAAAAATTGAAAATGTGCCTTGGTGAAAACTTGGAAACAGGTGCCTTGGTAGCAAAAGTAAAGAGAAATAAATTCATCCTATGGTGAAAACCACTCCCTTGTGGCACCTTGGATAAGTACCATGATGAAAACTTGGCAATCAGGCATTATGCGTAGTTCTTCTACATATCTCATCCATTCCGTCTTTGATCTTGACAATGTTGATCTATACACGAACATTTGACTATTTTGTGAGCTATCTTACGATGATCTTGCTTTCATTCCTTCCATGTTTAGCCTTCATATCCATCTTCCTCCATTCATTTTTGCCTATCGCTATCCTTTTCCCCTTTGGTCTTGATCTAATGAAAAAAAAAAGAAAGAGTAAAACACGATGCTTTGAAGCTTCTTGACATGTCTACTCCTTTGGACTGCATCCTTTCCTACTCTGGCATTAGACTTTTATGACTTATCCTATGCTAGCCTTTTATTGCTTGTCCAAATGCACTTTACATGAAAAATTTTTCCTAGCTTGGATATTCTTGAGGAGTTTTCCCTTGAGGATTTCTTCCCTTCATTCTCCTTCATTCTATTGTCTTCCATCTCTTCCACCAACTTGCTAATCCCTCTTGTTCTCCACCTTGCTAGACATTGGGACTGCACGATATGATCTTGCTTGGGAGTTTGCAAATGGAAAAAGATGCTATCAAGTATACCAAGTATCAGAATAAGTATCAGACCAAGTATCAGAACAAGTATCAGAACAAGTATCAGAACAAGTATCAGAACCAGTATCAGAACAAGTATCAGAACTAGTATCAGAACCAGTATCAGAACCAGTATCAGAACAAGTATCAGAATGGGCCTACAAAACAAGTATCAGAACACCCATTGGGGCTACACCTTTCACTTTAGTTTATGGGTCTGAAGCGGTACTGCCTATTGAGGTTGAAATCCCATCACTCAAAATCAGAATGCATGGACTTGTCACTGATGAAGACTACAGAGTGTCTAGGTTACAAGAACTTGAATTACTAGATGAGCGTAGGCAAGCAGCGTATGATCATCTCAGAGTGTATCAGAAAAGAATGTCTAGAAGCTACAATAAGAAAGTCCGACACAGAGAATTTTAGGTTGGTGATCTAGTGTTGAGAGAAAATCCTAAAAATCAATCCCATCGAGAACGCAAGAGGAAGTTCAAACCCAACTGGCTGGGTCCCTTTATCATCACTGCTACTTTTGGCTCTGGTGCCTATCAACTCTCAATGACTGAAGGAGAACAGCTCCGAGAACCAATCAACGTTCTCCATCTGAAGAAATTCTATGCCTAAGGCATTCAATGCTTGGTAAATGTCCTAAAAAAATCTTAAAAATCAGAAAAAGTCCTGAAAAATGAACATCTTGGTGAAAACCTAGCAATAGGCACCTTGATGATTCACAAAAAAAATCAAAAAATATCAAAAAATTCAAAAAAAAATTGAAAAATGAAAAATACAAAAAAAAAAGAAAAAAAAGAAAAGTGCCTTGGTGAAAACCTGGAAATAGGCGCCTTGGTAGCGAAAATAGAATCTCTGCCAAGATGGTGAAAACCCAGAAAATGGGCACCACTTGTTCAAAATGCTCCATCTATCAGCACAATCTTGGTCTTTCCTAGCTTTCAATCTTGCTTTAGTTTGTACATATCTCTCGGTTTGTTTTTGCATATCCTAGTTTCAATAAGTCAGTCTGTACACCAATCAGATCAAGCATCTGTATCCTATCAATGTTCAAATTTGGGGGCAATCAATGTCATATCCTATGGTCTTCCATGTATCTTAGACATTTCCTATCCAGTCAGAGTCCTTTGAAGCTTCCAGTTGAGTCAGTCAGTCAATCTCGTCTCCAGAAAGGATTTTGCATCTACAATCAAACATCAAAACTCAACTGAAAATAATTGGTGTCTTTCATGCTTTTATCTCCTTGTATGCTTACTGATTCGCATTGAGATTTTTGCATATTGTGTCCCTTCGAGCTCTTCGATGATGTCTTTTATAGGATTTAGAGAGTGATGACTGGGGGCATAATCTTTTCTTTGTCTTCTGCTTGTATGTGAAAATCTAACATCTTTGGAACTTCTGGATTGAAATGGTGTCCGACTGTAAGAGCCTCTATCTCGAATTGGATGGCCATGTGTACCTCGACCATTGATACCCAGACAATTCAAGGAAGTTTGATCTAACTATTATCTTTTTGAGTAAGTTCTTTCTCCTACTGTGGAACACAATCTTGGCTAAGGATGTGAACAATAAAGGGTCACTACGGGTAATTCACATTGGATTTAGAATGATCTCTTGATTGTTTGATGTGTTTGTAATGCAAGGCGTACTCAGGTCATCATGACGTTTATGTTTTGATGCTTGTACAAATTGCTATATCAAAATGGACATGATATTCAGGTCATCCTGGCATTTATGCTTTGATGCTTATATCTAATCTGACATTTCAAAAATAAAATCAATATTCATATATCCATGGTTGTTGACCAGTGGGTGTTGTATTGATTCTTGCGCATACAAATCGATATTCATATGTCTATGGTTTCATGGCTAGTGGGCATTGTATTGATTTATCCAGTTACCTAAAAGTTCAATGATGATAACAAATTGACATATGATCAGTGACTAGGTCCTAGGTCTTAGGTTGCATTTCATTTTGCATGTCTCATTTCATTTTGCATGTCTCATTGCATTTTGCATGTTTGCATGATCTCACAATGATTAAACGAACTTCAATGCTTAAATGATTCTTCAAATCGCATCTTCAAATCTAACAAGAGCTGAATCCCACACGAAGGTTCCTCCAATGAAGCAGCAAGTAGAATCCTTTTTCGGGATCAAAATTCAAATCTGAGATCATTCATATTATTAACTACTTGCATAATCAACCTTCAATCATCACAGAAATCCAATATTCAACTTAACTGGTTATCTTCCATCAAACTATCAAAATTTCAACTTGGTCAACCATGGTCAACTCATGGTCAAACTTAGTCAAACTTGGTCTTTTTGGACCTCCAAACGATGCAGAATGCATTCCCAGACGTGTTTTAACCACTTCTCAAATCAATTAACATGCTTCTGAACTCTCAACGTTGACTTTTCTTGTCAGATTTTAATTTTAATCCCAAAGGGGGCATGGTATTGCATATCATTCAAATTTTGTAATCAAATTTGAAATCATATCTTTCATCACTGATCAAGACAAACAATCATGTCTAGTCACTGATTCATCAAAAGTCCTCATCGCTTGGGGCAAATCTATCATCACTTGGGGCATATCAGATTCATCAAGATCCATATCAATCTGGTATTCTCCTAATCTTGTAAACTATATTATTTTTTGCAACCATCAGATCATAGTGTTCTTTCCTTGGTTCTTCGGCAACTGAAGGATTCGGATGTGATACTTGCTAGTTCTGCTAAGACAATCGAGTCTAGAATGGGTCACTCACTTCTTATCAATCCTAAGGTTCAGAATCAAGCATTTTGACACTTTTTGACAATCATAGGTTCATTTGCTGTTATAGTGAACATTATCTTTGGTCATTTAGGACCTATTATCTCCATATCAATTCAATATCAATCAGCTTCTGTCTCATATCAATTATCAATTTCAAACATCAGTTTCATATCTCTATCAAACACAGACTATCTTTGAACCACTGTGCTTCGCACAGTAATTCAAAGAGAGGCAAAATGTAATACCCCAAAAATGGGCTATCAGTTCATTAATCTCCTACATTGACAATTCGAACGAAATCGACATCAAAGTCCTAATCTAAGGCACATCTAAACATCATTGAATCATAATTGATTATCTTAAATTCTGCATCGGGGAATATTCCTAGTAATATTCCTAATTATCTTAATTATCTTTAATTTAATGATTATTTGGTGATAAATTACATTTATCCTAAGTTTGATTAATTGAATATTTTCATATTTAATTAATTAGATTTAATATTTGCCACTTAATTATGTAATTAAATTTAATTCTATCTATTATTAATTGTATTATTTAATTTTGACAATAGATCATAATTCCTATCTTTAATTGATTAAATTCTTATTTAATTAATTAAAACATGTTGTCATTATTTAATAATATAATTTTTAATAAAAGTTTGATTAAATAGTTAATTAACCCATAAATTAATTATTTATTTTCAAAAATCAGTTAAGTTGGAAATAAATCACTTTATTATTAAATTAATTCATAATTAAAACATGCACAATCATACAAGCAGACAACTGTCAATTATCAATTAAAGCTAAATTTTATTTTGAGTTAAAGCTTAGCTTTTGCATGTTTTTGTGACTTAATTATCTATTATTATCAAATAACTCAAAAAACAAGCTGAGTTAATTTGAGTGATTTATGGCTTTTATCCATGCACCTCCAAAGCCCTGGATTTCTATAAAAACAAGGCTCAACTCTTCATAATTCATCTCTAAAATCTCTCAATCATCTCTCAAATTTGCATCCAAGCATCTCATATTTTGCACAATCACGCTGGAGAATTGGAATTGAAGAATCAAAGCTCTTGCAAATCGACATCTTTGTGAGATCAATCTTATTTTTGCATTCATATTACATATCATTGTTAGATTCATAGCATATCAATTTTCAATAGCATTCATAGCATATCAATTTCATTTAGCATAGATTTCATATTAGTTTTTACAATTATTATTGCATAGAAAATATAAAAAATATAGATTAATTGCATTCAATTTCATATCCATCTTTTGCATTCAAATCCTTCATTTAGGTGTCGTCTAGGTCACTGATCTCGATTACAGTCTGAGAACATTAATCTCGCACCTATTAGAAGGTAGTAAATCGCTTGGTTAGATAGCTTTCAATTTTGCACAATTTTGATTATCACTAACCTCTAATGTTTTACTGAGTGTTGTGTCTACAGATCAGGTATAATTTTCACACACACAGGAGTGATGAGCAATATGCTTGCTCTAGATCCATTCTGTGTATAGGAGCCATCAAAGAATAACTTCCATGTTCTAGAAAAAAGATTCATGATAGAGGAATCTGGGAATTCCATTTGTATTGGTGTATCATAGCACAAAGGTGCGTTAGCCAATTGATCAGCAATAACCTGGCCTTTGATAGATTTTATTTCAACATATTCAATGTCAAACTCACTTAATAGCATTACCCATTTAGCTAATCTTCTTATGAGGGCAGCTTTTCTTAGTAGGTACTTTAGTGGATCAATCTTAGCTACCAAATGTGTGGTATGAGCTAACATATAGTGTCTCAGTTTATGTGATGGAAAGATCATAGCTAGACAAGCTTTCTCAATCATTGAATAGTTCTTTTCATATGCTACCAATGTTCTATTGATATATTATATAGCTCTTTCCTTCTTGGTCTCATAATGTTGTGCTAGCAATGCCCCCAGTGATGTATCTGTGGCAGAGACATGTAACATGAATGGATTCCCTTGAATATGAGGCATCAAAATAGGAGGATTTGATAGATATTTCTTGATATGATTAAAGTTATTTTCACATTCCTCATTCCATGTAAAGGTCACACCTTTATGTAATGTCATTGTGAAAGGTTGTGATATGTATGCTAGCTGAGATATGAAGTGTTTAATAGATTTTACTCTCCCTTGTAATGTTCTCATTTGAATAATATTCTTGGGAGGTTGAATCTCCATGATAGCTTTGACCTTAGCTAGATCTACTTCAATTCCATTCTTTGAAACAATGTAGCCTAAGAGCTTTCCATAAATGACACCAAAAGTACACTTCTTGGGGTTCAATCTGAGACTAAAATTCTCCATTCGATCTAATATTTTTCTCAAATCATTTATATGTTTAGATCTTATCATATATTTTGCTAAAGTATCATCAACATAATCCTCCATAGTTCGATGCATCATGTCATGAAAGATAGATTTCATATCTCTTTCATATGTAGCACCTGCATTCTTAAGCCCAAATGGCATGACATTCCAATAGATTGTTCTCCACACACATGTGAAAGCAATTTTCTCTTGATCCTCTGGAGCAATTTTGATTTGATTATATCCAGAAAAACCATCCATTAAAGAATACATCTCAAATCCCATAGTCATGTCCATTATCATATGAATGTTAGGTAGTGGAAAATCATCTTTAAGGCATGCTTTGTTTACATCTCTAAAATCTGTGCATACTCTTATAGACTTGTCTAATTTTGTTACATGTACAATATTTGAGACCCATTCAACATAATCATTAACATGAATGAATCCGGCTTTTAGTAGTTTCTCTAATTCATCTTTGACCAAGAATGCAACATGTAGATGCATCTCTCTCAATTTTTGTTTAACAGGTTTGACGCCTGGAGCTATAGATAAATGGTGCATTATAAGATTAGGATCCAATCCTAGCATATCTGAATATTTCCATGCAAATTTGATCTTCTTTTCTATTATAAATGTCATAATTTTTTGCTTTTCTTCTTCTAATAAGGATTGTGTGACATGGATCAACTGTGGTTCTTCTTTTATTCCCAAGTTGATGGATTGAGTGGGCTTAATTAGTACTGGAGATCTATCCTAAAAATGACTCAGAAGGATATCAAATATCTCATCCTTAGGCACCTCAGAGAGGTTTTCACCTTTGGATACATCATTTATTTTTACTTTTGTAGGTTCTGACACTGCCACAAAGTGGTTTTCACCCTCAGAACTCATTTTATTTTTACTTTTATTTCTATTCTTTTGAATAAGATACTTGATGTCCGAATTCATCATGCTAACACTTGTTTCACTAATGGAAGTAATCATAGTCTCAACTGCATTGAGGTAGCAAGCAAGGGAATAGTCATTTGGAAAGGTATAGATACCTTGGCTTGGATTCATGGAGGTTTGGTCAAGAAGTTTGGGATGTTGGATAGGCAAAGTGGTGAAAGATTGGGAAATAGTGTTTACGGATATGGATCTATCATCATGGTCCTAACCTGACTCTCGAGTTTGAAGGTGATATTACAACTCAAAATGTTCAATTCATGAATAGGCTCAATGTCATTGTGGGAGTCCACTTCAGCCATCAGTGGATCAGACTTGTTAAGCTCATTATTTATCTCTAGACTTATGTTGGGTTTAGGTGCATATTGGTGAACAACATCAATATGTTTTATGTGATAAGCTCATCTTCCTCTGGAATGACTCCCCATTCATAGTCATTTGATTCCTCATCTATGCCTCTAGGAAATTTGAGAACGTGTGTAAAGTTAGGATGGATACCTCAAGAAGGGTTACGGTTAGATTCTGATTTGAATTCATACTCATGAGAATATTTCTTGGAATAGTTGCCACCTTCCTCCTTGTCTGTTTGGTTTTCCTCAAGATCAGTTGGCTCTTGTGGCACAACTATCTTTTGTTCCATAGTAGGTTCTTGTGTGTCTACTACATTGATGTTCTCTTTAGTTTTATGTTCATCTTTAAGGAGGTCTAGTATTTCTTTAGGCAAACACTCATAAGGAATGAGCTCATCAGTGGTGTTTGAATCATCACTATCAGATTGTAGTTTTTCTTCCTTTAGTTGAATTATTGTTCATGGTTCAATTTGTTCTAAGACATGTGGAGAGTTTTTACTAAGATAGAAAGGCTTCTTTTGATATCCTAGACCTGTTGTATTCTTTTTTGTTCAGCCATGATGATCAAGAGGTGATAGAAGACCTTTACCTTGTAGTCTTAGAGGTCCTTTTCCAGTGTATCCCATTTTTGTAATTAATTTATCCACTGGTCCATATGACTTCTGAGGAATTTTTCTTGAAGTGAAGTCACATTTCTGGACTGATTGGGATTTAGACTCATCCTTGTATAACCATGCAAGCACAGCTTCTTCCTCCTCAAACTCTTTTTTAGATACTTGTTATGTGACAAAGCTTCCATTAAATATGGTCTGGGATTCTTTAGTTGTGGGTTTCACTTTTTCAGAAGGTTGTCCATAAGATTTAGGGGACAAAGGGAGAGATGTGAGAGATAAAATAGGTTCCATTGTGTATTATCCCATGCCATTGTCTTTGATTTTGACTTCTTTAGCAAGTTCTTCTATCTTGGAAGTTGATGCAATGTCTAGTTGCTCAGTGGAAGATTCTCTATTATTAGGAACAAGTTTATCAACACTTTCTTTCAATGCATTGCAAGTGGTAGATAGATCAGCCAAAATCATCAACTCTACTCCTTCGTAAGGAAATTTCACACATTGATGGTATGTGGAGGGAACAACTCTCATTTCATGTATCCAGGGTCTCCCTAGAAGGATGTTGTAAGCCAAAGGTAGATCAAGAACTTGACATGTGATATCTCTGATAACTAGACCTGTTCAGATTGGTAGTACAATTATTCCTTTGGAAGATCTTTCTTGTTCATCATATGCCTTGATAATTATCTTCTTTTTAGGATCTATGAAAGCTTCTGATAATCCCAGTTGCATAATCAAGTTGTAAGAACAAATGTTGTGACCAACACCTCCATCTATAAACACATGTTTGACATGATGGTTTTGGATCAAGACTTCAATGTGCAAGGGCTAGTTATGCGGATGAATCAAGGAGTTATCATCTTCCTCTCAAAATTAGATATACTATGGAGACATCAGATGACCAACCATAGTCTAGAATCTGTCTAAATCAAGGTTGTCAAGAACATTGGATCCGAGCAGAGCTTTGTATAGAATGGCTCTATGAGCTGGAGATTTCCGAAGCAACTCAAACATGCATATTTTTTCATTTGTATGCTGGAGTTGTTAGACATTACTATATGATTTTGGCCTTGTGTCTTTAGGATTTGATGATTTAGAGGCAGCCTTCTATTTAGAAGTAGTTGAAAGATTAAAAGTCACATTAGGGACATTCGATGAATCTAAATTTTGTCCTTGTAGATGCACCTGAGATTTTGATCGAGTAACTATAGTTTCTGATTGATTATCTCTATCTTTTCTTAAACTTGTGATGACATTGCAATCCTTAGATAGGCATGGTTCAACCATAGTTATGACAACATTGTTTCTAGAGTAAGCATAATTTACCTTAGCACCCACATTAGGCTAAGAAGATGAATCTCCTTGACCATGTTTCAGAAATGGTTTTGTGAATGTTGTATGATCATTATTGCTTTTATGATTGTCAATTATAATTTCTCCATTATCAATTTTGTCTTGTATGATGTGTTTCAGGCATATGCAGTTATTGGTTTTATGACCCTTATTGCAATGGAAGTCATAGAAAATCATTCTCTCTCCAATATTTTGGTTTAGGTTCAGGATAAAAAAATTTTTATCTTAGGCAAGGTGATGATGCTGTTGGACAATAGATTTTTCATGGTAGATTCCAAGGAATCTCTAACGTAGAGCTCTCCCCTATCTAGGCATCTTGGTAAATGGTGAGACCTTCAGTGTTTCTCTAATCCAAAGTGGGCTTAGGAGAGTGCTCTACACCTTTAGAAAATCCTAAAACAAACTTACTTACAGTATCCTCACAGAAGGATTCAGTGTCTCCAACTGGCTTGTAATCCCTTGGGTTCTACTAGTGCACGGTTGATACTCGGTCGATGCTCGGTGCCTATGTTAACCAAGTTTGCTCGGTAGCTTTATCGAGTGATTTCCTGATGTTCAGTAATGCTTATTGAAATTCCTTACTGACTTTTCTTTCTAATGGGAACCTAAAAATATGATAAGTGGATGGAAAGGTTCCATACACAACTAAAATGTCTACTATGGGAAGTAATTTCCACAAACACAATAGGATTTGAATAAAAAGTCTAAGAGTATAGACCTTACTGAGCTCGTAGCCTTTCGACGAGGTTCTATAGTTATAGTTCCAAATCCTTAGAAGGAATCTACAAAAGCAAAGTATTTTTAGACACCCTTCAATGAATTGTAACAAACCTCTAGATCCTAAGATCCTAAACACAAATCAAAACTTAACAACTCTTGGCCTACTAGTCCTGATAGGGATAATTGACTCGGTTGATGAAAGAAGACTTACCCAGTTGATCATTCAGTGTTGACCACCAATTGCAATGGTATTGGGAATCCCAAAGAGACAAAAATCTATCTTTAGACTGCTTTTATCCACCCTTGAAGTGCTTCTATCACTTCACTTCTTCATTTCTTGAACCAACCACATAGAGATGCTTGGTCTAGAATCTACAAACAAATTTCTCCAGATAATCCCCCTTCTCCTGAACTCTAGAGGAATCAAAATAAATTTCCCCCACTTTCATTTCCAAACTTCGTATGGGAGTCCCACAAAGGAAACACAAGTTAGGGCATTTTTGACCAAAATCCTGGTCCAAGAGGGTTTCCTGAAAACCTAGAAACTTATTCCTTCAAATTTCAACTTCGATCTTCAAATTGATTGAAACTAAGAGCAATGGAGTCCTACTTCATGATAGGTGTTAGATCAAACAAATATCTTCTTTGCACATTCATATAAATTCATACACAAAATGTTTAAATCTAGAATTAGAGAGAATAGGGATCTTTTATTGATTGAATGCAAAAATTACATAGAGTATCCATACTATTCAACAACACATCTTCCACCTACTTGAAAGGGCTATATGAAGACTTTCCTCAATGGATCCAACCATTTTTCAAATGGTTGTGACCGTTGGGCGGTTGTTTTTATAGGTCGGTAGCAACTTTCCAAAGAAGTTGCCGACAACATTTCTTACATTATTGCAAATTTTACCAAATGTTTCATTGTTTCTCTTAATGAGCCTATAGGCCTAAGCCTTGTTATTAAACAACATAAAAAGACACCTAGGAAACCTAACATCCTAAATGTACCTTTGGACCATAGTAAAAAACCCATGGTTTATAACCACACCGAGGGTGACTAGGTCTTACAAGTAGGCTTATTAAAATTAACCTATCAATCTAAAAGTTGTGAAGAGTGGGGAGTGCTCCTTATGTGCTCCTACACCATACTCCCATGTTTTAAAAACTCAAGTCCCACTTGAGAGCAGTTTCTGAACTAAAGTTCCATGTTTGTTGATACACTCTTCACTCATCCATGTAGCATCAATGTTTGGTAACCCTTTACATTTGACCAAGTAATCCTTTTAGGTCTTCTTCCTAGTTTATTTGACAAATTTAGAGTCCAGAATCATTTCCAACTACAAAGGTTGGCTTGGTAGAAAGTTCTGTATCAATTCTATCTATGTGTCTTTAGTATCTTGCAAAGTCTTAGCAGATCCTGCATCACTATTAAAAGGAGTGAGATCACAAATGTTAAAGATAGGAGAAATAGAAATTGTAGGGGGTAAATAAATTTCATAAGCATTGTCCCCAAATTTATGAAGTATTTGACAAGGACTGATCTTCCTCATCTGTAGTTTGGTATATCCCCTAGGTAGCCTTGCCTTATTCAGGTATGCCCATATTTAATCTCCTACTTTGAAAGTAACATGTCTCTTCTTCTTATCTACCTGTTCTTTGTACCTTGGAGTATTCTAAATCAATGTATCTCAGACTTGATCATGAGTATTTTTGATCCATGCTGATAGTTCTTCACCTTGTGCAAGGACTTTAAAGTCAGCCAGCAACTCTCTTATTTCCATAACTCCTCTTGGGTGGAGTCCATAATTCACTTGGAATGGTATCTTCCCTGTTGATCGGTTTACTGAATCATTGAAAGAAAATTATTCTTGAGGAAGGATAGCATCCCAAGTCTATCTGTATTGTTTTGTTAGACACCTTAAAAGGCTGCCTAGTGATATGTTTACAACTTCAATCTGACTGTCATTTTGTGTATGGTATGCATAACTAAATGATAGATTTGTCCCCAACTTTTTCCAAAGGGTTCTCCAAAAGTGTCCTTGGAATTTCACATCTTTGTCAAAGATAATGGATGTTGGTAATCGATGAATTATGACCACTTCCTTATAAAAAAAGTTAGCAATATGTGAAGCATCATTAGAGACTTTACAAGGAACAAAATGTGCCATTTTTCTAAATCTATCAACTATGACAAAAATACTATCAAATCCTTGCTTGGTTCTCGGTAGTCTTAAGACAAAATCCATGCTCACACTGTCCCCTGGCTTTGTTGGGATTGGTAGTTGTTGATATAGACCTTGATTGGTCCTGACTCCATTAGCCCTTTGACAAATAGTGCATGATTCAACAAATTTTCTGACATCCGTCAGTAATCGAGGCCAATCATAGTTTCTCCTTACAAGTTCAAGTGTTTTATCTATGCAAAAGTGACCTCCTAGTGTACCACAATGTTTCTCTCTAATAATATTTTCTCTCATGGAGAATTTAGGAATACAAATTTGACCTCCTTTGAACAAAAGGCCACTCTACAATAAATATTTAGAATAAGTAGTATTATATGCATCTGATAGAGTAGAGAAAATGTGATAGATATCACCAAAATCTGAATCATCCTTGTATAGATGTTTGAGGGCACCAATCCCTATGCTTTGTTCCTGCACTTCTTCCACCAAAATTACTATTCTTCTGAGAGCATCTACAACTTTATTTGAAGTTCCTTTCTTATGCTTTATGGAAAATGTGAATGCTTGGAGTTGTTCAACCAATTTCATGTGCCTGTAGCTTAGTTTTTCCTGACTATTCAGAAAACTTAAGGCATTATTATCTGTAAAGACAATAAATTCCTGAGGAAGCAAATAGTGCCTCCATTTCTTGAGGGCTTGAACCATCGCATACAATTCTAAGTCATATGTGTTGTATTTCTTTTTTTCTTCATTCAATTTTTAGAGAAGAAAGTCACTGGTCTTCCATGCCGACTAAGGACTACGCCTATGTCTAGATTGCTAGCATTGGTTTCCACTGTGAACAATTTGTCAAAGGTTGGTAGTGCCAAAATGGGATATTGTGCTACTCTTTCCTTCAAGTATTTGAAAGCTTCATCTGCTTGTGTTGTCCACTGGAAAAAAAAATTTCTACCATCCTTGATGGTATCAAGTAAAGGTGCACAAATGTGACTAAATTTTTTGATAAATTTCCTATAAAAGGTAGCGAATCCATGAAAGCTCTTGACTTCTCCTGGAGTCTTTGGTGTGGGCCAATTAATGATAGCCTCTACCTTTTTAGGATCCATTTTCAATGTGCCCTTTGAAATGACAAAACCCAAAAATATCAACTCTTGTTGCATGAATGTACATTTTTCTAAGTTGATAGACAATTTATTCTCATGTAGTTTATGGATAACTTGCTCCAAATGTGTCATGTGTTCCTCCATAGTCCCACTAAAGATTAATATGTCATCTGAATAGACCACCACAAAATTTCCTATGAAATCTTGAAGCACTTCATTCATTAATCTCATGAAGGTGCTAGGAGCATTGCTAAGGCCAAATGGCATCACAAGCCATTCATACAATCCTTTAGTGGTTTTGAATGCATTTTTCCACTCATCATAAGGCCTTATCCTTATCTGATGGTAACCAAATTTAAGGTCAATTTTTGAGAAGTAACATGCTCCTCCAAGTTGGTCTAAAAGATCTTCAATCCTAGGTATAGGGAATCGGTATCTGATTATAATTTTGTTTATTGCCCTGGAGTCAGTGCATAGTCTCCATTTACCATCCTTTTTAGGGGCCAAAACACTCGGGACTACAAAAGGGATAGGACTCTTTTGTATGATTCCTTTAGTCAATAATTCACTGACTTTTCTAGTGACTTCGACATTTTGATCAGGAGTGAGTTTATAAGAAGCTTTGTTGGGTAGGGAAGCACCTGGGATGCAATCTATCTGGTGGAAGATATCCCTCAAGGGTGGGAGTTCATCGAGTGTGTCTCCTACAACTATTCCTTTATACTTCTGCAATAGACTATCTACTTCCTTTGATACTTCATTGTGCACTATCTTCTCCTTTGTCTTAAGGACTAGGGCATATCCTACCTCAAAATCTTGAATAGTACTTATCATCTCTTGTTCTCATGCAAGCATCACTAACTATTATTTTGGTTTTTCTTGTGGAGGATCAGGGAGAGGGAGCAGATTGTATTTGTGACCATTTTGAACAATTTGGTATTTGTTTGTGACTCCATCATGTTTAGCCTGCAGATCATATTTCTATGGACATCCTAACAAAAGGTGACATACATCCATGTCTACAACATCACAAAGGACTCTATCCTTATAGTCTTTAATAGACAAATCTACCCAAGCTTGTTCATTTACAAGGATGTACTACCCTTTTTTCAACCACGATACATGGGATGGGTTTGGGTGGGGTATCTTTTCTAATTTTAATTTATCTACCATTTCCTTAGATACAATATTTTTAGTAGAACCATAATCAATTACTAACTTTCATACCTTTTTGTGGCTCTTGCAGTTGGTTCTAAAAAGGCTTTTTCTTTGCGGAGTTCCACTGGTACTGGTTCTTGGATCAAAGTCCTCTTCATCATGAGGCTTACTCCATCTTCTCCCATACAATATCTCACACTGTCAACATCATCTTCTTGTACTAGGTTGGCTCTTCTTTCATCTTGGTTATTCTACTTGTCTCTGTCCGGACACCTATTGGTGTAGTGTCCTGTTTGATTGTAGTTATAACATCTTATTTATCCATTGTTTCTTCCTCTACCCCTATCATTTCCTCTTCTACCTTAGTATCCACCTCTTGTACTTTTTTCTCCTTGGGTTTTCTCCTTATCATCTTCTCCTTGTGGTCTATTGTTCTTTCCTCTTCCTCCAAAGTTTCCTCTACCTCTTTCATTCTTGGCTTTTTCTCTACCACTCTATTCATTCCTCCTCTTGAAATTTTCCTCAATCTTTAATTCCAATTGATAGCATTCATTCACTATGGTAGGGCTTGTCAAACCAAGTTCATCTTGAACAAAGACCCTTAGGCCTTGCATATATCAAGCAAGCTTTACACATTCTAGTTCAGCAAGCTTGGATTTCATCACCAATCTCTGAAATTCTTCGATATAGCTAGAGATATCCATCTCTTTCTATCTTAGACTCATTCTCCTTTTATGAAGTTGGACTTCATAAGCTTTAGGGACATAAGTTTCCCTAAGTAGAGTCACCATCTTCTTCCAAGTGGTGACTGGATTCTTTCCATTCTTCACCCTATCATCTTGAGTGAAGTTCCACCATGTGAGTGCAGAGCCTTTGAAGTTTGACTTAGCAATCTTCACCCTCTAATTCTCAGGGATGTCTTCATGATCAAATAAACTATTTAGGGCATCCACCCAATCCATTATAGTGTCTAGGTCCATCTTCCCATTGTATGTAGGCAATTCAAGCTTGGCATCCATGGTTCTCCTCTCCATACATTTTAGAGTCTTCATAAGTAGCCTCTTGTCTGCAGGACATTCTTCTTCCTCCTACTCAAGGGGTTCTTCATCACTCCTTGCTTCGACATTCTCAGATTTTCCACTACCTCTCTTTTGAAGCTCTTCCCTCAGCCTGTCTATTTCTTCCCTCATCTGCTACATCTCAGTGTCTCTCCTATCATCATGTTGTGTCTTTTTCTCTCTTAGGTATCTTACTATCTCTGCATTGGTCATCCTTGATGACAATCCTCCATCATCTTCTCCTTTTGTGGTCCTACTATATCTTTACCCTAAGGATCTTAGATTCTCTAATACCACTTGATGTAGAGCTCTCCCCTATCTAGGCAGCTTGGTAAATGCTGAGACCTTCAATGTTTCTCTAACCCAAAGTGGGCTTAGGAGAGTGCTCTACACCTTTAGAAGATCCTAAAACAAACTTACTTACACTATCCTCACAGAAGGATTCAATGTCTCCAGCCACCTTGTACTCCCTCAGGTTCTACTAGTGCTCTTTTGATACTCGGTTGATGCTTGATGCCTATGTTAAATGAGTGGGCTCGGTATCTTTACCGAGTGATTTCCTGACACTTGGTAATGCTTACCACAAAATGCCTTACTAAATTTTCTTTCTAATGGGAACCTACAAATCTAATAAGGGGATGGAAAGGTTCCATACACAAATGAGATGTCTACTATGGGAGTAATTTCCACAAACATAATAGGATTTGAATAAAAAGTCTAAGAGTTTAAACCTTGCCAAGATTGTAGCCTTCCGATGAGGTTCTAGGGTTCTAGTTAAAAATCCTTACAAGGAATCTATGGAAGAAAATTATTTTCAGACACCCTTCAATGACTTGTAACAAAACTCCAAATCCTAAGATCCTAAACACAAATCAACACTTAATGACTCCTTTCCTACTATTCCTGATAGGGCTAATTGACTTAGTTGATGAAAGAAGACTTCACCAGTTGATCGTTCAGTTTTGACTACTAGTTACAATAGTATTGGGAGTCCCACAAAGACAACAATCTATCTTTAGACTGCTTTTATCCACCCCCAAAGTGCTTCTGTCACTTCACTTCTTCATTTATTGAACCAATACATAGAGATGCTTGGTCTAGAATCTACAAACAAATTTCTCTAGATAATCCTCCTTCTCCTATGCTCTAGAGGAATCAAATTACATTTCCCCCACTTGCATTTCCCAACTTCACATGGGAGTCCCACAAAGGAAATGCAAGTTAGGGCATTTCTGACCAAAATCCTAGTCCAGGAGGGTTTCCTAAAAACCCAGAAATTTATTCCTTCAACTTTCGATTCCAATCTTCAAACTAATTCAAACTAAGTGCAATGGAGTCCTACTTCATGATAGGTGTTGGATCAAAAAAATTTCTTTCTCGCACATTCATACAAATCTGTACACAAAGTGTTTTAAATCAAGAATTAGAGAGAATAGGGATCTTTTATTGATTGAATGCAAAAATTACATAGAGTATCTATATTATTGAAAAACACATCTTCCACCCACCTAAAAGGGATATATGAAGACTTTCCTCAATGGATCCAACCATTTTTCAAATGGTTGTGACCATTGGGCAGTTGTTTCACAGGTCGGTAGCAACTTTCCAAAGAAGTTACCGACAATATTTCTTACATTATTGCAACTTTTACAAAATGTTGCATTGTTTCTCTTAATGAGCCTATAGGCCTAAGCCTTGTTATTAAACAACATAAAAAGACACCTAGGAAACCTAACATCCTAAATGTTCCTTTGGACCATAGTAAAAAACCCATGGTTTATAACCACACCGAGGGTGACTAGGTCTTACAAGTAGGCTTATTAAAATTAACCTATCAATCTAAAAGTTGTGAAGAGTGGGGAGTGCTCCTTGTGTGCTCCTACTTGGGTGCTCCTACACCACTCTCCAAGAGAAGTAAACTTGCGTTTAGGATTTGTAGCCCAAGGTTTATAGTCAGATGGTTTCTTTTTTTACTCTATTTCTTTTTCCTCCTAGTCTTTGATAGCTTGGCTACCAATAGTGAGATTGAAAGTGGGTGCCTTAGATGGGGCACAAATATTATCAATAACACCATCTATGACAATGACTTTATTCTTGTTCCAGTTTTAGCCTTTCTCTTTGGAACTAGATCTAGATTCATACTTATCTTTTTGAAGTTATATGTCTCCTTTTTGTACATGTACTTTCTCAATTTTGATTGCATTTTCTACCATTTTACCAAAGGATGTATGATTTTGCATTTGAAAATGGTAGTTGATCTCTAGAACAAGGTTGTTGATGAAAATTTCCAGCTTCTCAATTTTAGGAATAGGTCTATCATATAGAGAAAAAAATTTCCTCCATCATTTGAGAAAAGTCAGGAATGGTTCTTATGAGTTCTATTTCAGATTGCAATGTCGATCATAGTGACCAGATGATGGATGTTGTAAGAGTATTGTTGATAGAATAGTTTGATGAACTCCTCAAAAGTTTTGATTGTTGGAGGCATTTTTGAGAACCAATGAATAGCTGACCCTCCCAAAGATTGAGGGAAAATATGCATTAGGTAGGTTGGTTCATGCATGAACTCCATAGATTGAGTACATAATTCTCTGACATGATCTTGAGGATCAAAGTTTCCATCATATATGTCATATTTAGGCATCTCCACTCTTTTTGGGAATGGCAGGATGTACAAGTCTTTATCAAATGGAAAAGGGCATAGAGCTTCCATGGAGAACTCTTTAGGTTCCTTCTCTTTTTTGAGTTTGTTGAGCTTGACTTGTATGGCATGCATCTATTTCATCATGGCCATGATAGGAGTTTCTTCCTCACATGTGATGATATCTTCAACATTAAAGTTTGGAAGAATTTTATCCCCTTGGAGAGCCAACTTTAGGAAGTATGTCTCCTTTTCTTCTTTTAGGAAAAATCTCATCACTTTCTTGAAGTTATCATCATTTTGATATCGAGCAATTTTAGAAGGTGTGGGTTCTTGATCTACACCATGTTGGGATTGATGTCCTTGGTAACCTTGGCTTGCACCTCCTCCTTGAGACATAGTGTTGTTAAGATAACTACCAGGGATTGACTAATGAGGAGTTACTTGATGACTTGCATGGATTGATGCAGGAGGATTTATTTGATGACCTAGGTGGATTGATGTAGGAGGAGTGACGTAACCAACTCTCAACTAAAGATTGCCAAGATTGTCTTCTACAAATTTAGTCATGTCAAAAGGTTGATGAAATGTCTCAGCAATCACAGAAGATGTGGCTGAAGAGAATTTGAGTTTTTCTCCTTGTTTTCACCATGATGAAGCTCTAGTTTCCACCATTAACCTTGGGTTAAGCAAAAGAGAAAGATGAAGACAACTAAGGAATGATTTGATTCAAGAGGATTGAATGATGCAACCTTGTCAAGATTGGATTGATTGAAGATAGATTGGATGTAAATGAAGGATACTATTCCCTAGTAGTATGGGTTAACACCCAAAAGATGGTGGACACGAGCTCACAACACTTAGCCATTTTGATAAAGATTGAGTTGAAGATGGTTATGACAAGATTTTGACACAGGATGAAAAAGGACTCAATCCGATAAATCAGAAGGCTAAATCAGACTCAAGAGACCACTTTGGGTTAATAAATTAGATTCTTTCTAGTTTTTACTCTATTCCCGATACAGTGAATTTTTTGATAGAACCTAGAAGTTGGTTGTAAAAATTGGATTTCTAACAGATTTGGAAGATTTTTGACAACTTTAACTTTAGCTTTGATATGAGTTTTGAAATTTCAAGATGACTTTTGACACCAAAAAGGATTTTTGCTTCAGATTTGCAATTTTTTTAGTTTTTCAGTTTCAGATTGTTTGCAAAGTTTTCTATCCATGTTTGAAGATTTGAGTAATAGTTTGTCTAGGGTATGTTGGTTTTTAATAACCAAATAAATACTAGGCACACAAAACAAAAAGCAAGGGAGTTCAAGCAATTAGTTGTCTTAAAATAATGAACAAGGATAAAAGAAACCTTGCACATGAACAAGAAATAGTGACTTATTGTGCTAATCCCTAGGAATGCTACTTGTGTATGTTCTCAAAAGTTTTTCAATAATGCACATAGTCCTAGAAAATGAAAAATTTGGCCTCGCTAGGATTTTTAGTAATGGTCTAACTCTACAACTTTTTTAATCTCAAGAGGGTGAACTCTAATCCAAGCACACCATGGTTTTGACACAGTTTGAGAATTTAATCAATCAGGAGCTGCTAGGGAGATCTGACAGCACAACAAGAGACCACACTTGTGCAGATTTCTTCTACAAAGACATTTATATAGCGGATGTTGCTACCATTACAAAAATGGATATTACCACTGAGGTTCCATCCATGTGGTTGACCCAATAAAGAGAATGTCCACTATGGTTAACGCTCTCTAAAGGTGACTCACAAAAGATACCACATGGGGACTTGGTCCAAATCCAAGGATTTGAGTTTCTGATACTACCCAAAAATGGAGTAGAGCATAATCCTCTAGCCTTATCACTTTTATCCAAACACAAAAAATAGATTAATCTGACACACTAAGACTAAAATTATCTCACCAAGATTTTTGATGTCAAGAACTATGTCTATCGATCTCTCTAGAGAGAGAATGTATCGATCAAAAGCTGAGGACCAAACCAAGTAGAACATGAGACAATCACAATATCCTCCCTACCTGCAAGGGGATTTTTCATCAAGAAGATCTTCACATGCATGAACAATCAAATGAAGCCCACTCTCTCTAGATCATCTACAAATAGTGTTCATAGGGCCAATTTACTATGTGTAATAGATATGCAAAAAGTAAATCTATATTCAATTTATAGCCCAAAATTGAAGTGTGAATTATGAAAGTTGAAAAGGCACACAAGCTTGACACGTGAGAGTTCATTTTATATCCAAAATTTTATCAGGTTGAACAGAATACATTTGTTCCTCGCAACGCGCTTAGTAGATTTTACCTATTTTAGCAATTTTTGAGCATTTGTCTTCTATCTTTTGTACCCACGGGATGTACCTGCACCTGCACCTGCAAACCACTGTTATGAAAAACTTACCTATTCTTTTACATGCAACCCACTGTTATAAAAAAAAAAAAAAAAAACACAACTTATCAACACCACATGGTAGAAAATTGGGTTAGTCAAACATAATATGTCATTTGATAATCGAAAAAATTGTTGTCATAAAAATTAGTTTCTAACCAGTCTGCACTAAATTGATCATAACTTTTGAAAATCAAGATGAAATTAATTCAAACCAATGGAAAATGAAAGCTATCTCAAATACCTTTCCAAAAATATAAATTTTAGATCTTTATCATGTCATATGGGCATGTACCAATAAGAACATCAGTCAGATTTCATAAAATCAGGTTATGACAAGTCTTCA
Organism: Chamaecyparis obtusa; assembly: GCA_027943335.1. Lineage (NCBI taxonomy): Eukaryota > Viridiplantae > Streptophyta > Pinopsida > Cupressales > Cupressaceae > Chamaecyparis > Chamaecyparis obtusa. Next base: position 222,950 of record BSBK01004534.1, read on the forward strand.
CTAAAATGATCATAAGTTTTGCAAACCAAGATGAAATTAATTCAAACAAATAAAAAATGAAATCTAACTCAAATAAATTTTTAGAAATATAAATTTAGGATCTGTATCATGTCATATGTGCATGTACCAATAAAAATATTAGTCGGATTTCATAAAATCAGGTTTCGACTAGTATGTACTAAAATGATCACAAATTTTGCAAATCAAGATGAAATTAATTCAAACCAATGGAAAATGAAAGCTAACTAAAATAAATTTCCATAAATATAAATTTTGGATCTGTATAATGTCATATGTGGATGTACCAATAAAAATGCCAATCAGATTTTTGGAAAAATAGCCCAGAAATTTATCACAAAACTCATAAAAATTAATCTTGTGGTCGTGGATTCAAGAAAAATGATAGAAATTTGATAGAATAGAATGGAAACCCATTTCAGGGCCCCACGTCGGGCACCCAAAATGTGTGTGTGAAAATTTTAGCTAGCTGCAGACACAACACATCAGTAAAACATTAGAGGTTTGCAAAATTGAAATCTACAAGTAATTGAAACTAAGCTAACCAGGCAATTTACTGCCTTCTAGTAGGCGCGAGTATGTATTCTCATATTAGATCAAGATCACTAACAATGCAACACCCAAACAAAGGATTTAATGCTAAAAGATGAATGTAGAATGAATGTAGATTAATCTATATTTTTGTATTTTCTATGCAATTAGGATGAAAAACTGTATGAATCTAAGCTAGAATTGATTGAAAATGATATCCATATTTAATCGAAGAATGATATGAATTGATATGAAAATCTATGCAAAGCTATGAAAAAATATGAATTGATCTCACAAAGTTACCTATCGCAAAAGCTTGATTCTTCGTATGTAATTTTGCCAGAGTAATTGTGTAAATTCGAGAGATATCTTTGTGAAGAGCTGAGCCTTGTTTTTATAGAAATCTAGGGTTTGAGGATGCATAAAAAAAGCAATAAATCACTCTTGATAAACTCAGGTTGATTTTTGAGTTAACAAGAAATTAAGAATAAATAAACTCATAAAATCATGCAAAAGCAATTTTTATCTCAAAATAGAGTTTAGTTCTCTTTTTCAACTCATCATCAAATGTTGAGTTTAGAAAGTTAACAAATTGAAATTGAAAATTGATTTACAGTTAACTGCTTTTATGATTGTGCATTATTTAATATGAATTAATTTAATAAATAAAGTGATTTATTTTCTACTTAACTGATTTTTTTGAATTAAAAGAATTGATTTATGGGTTACTCAATTATTAAATAAAACTTTATTCTGATTAAATCATTAAATTTGACAACTTTGATTTTAAATAAATTAAATAAATATTCAATTGATTGTTTTTAGCAATTTTGATTTATTGTCAAAATAAAAATAATATTAATTAGGAATAAATGCAATTAAATCTAATTAAATAATTAAGTGGCATAATTAAATTAATTAATTAAATATTCATCATATTCAATTAATCAACTTTAGGATAAATAATGACATTTATCACCAAATAATATTCAATTAAAGATAATTATGATAAATTAGGAATATTCAAGGAATATTCCTCGATGCAGAATTAAGATAATCAATTAGGTTTTTGATAAATTGATGTGCAGATGTGCCTAGGTTAGGACTTTGATGTTGATTTCAATCGAATTGTTGATGTAAGAGGTTAATGAACCTATAGCCCATTTTTGGGGTATTACAAGAACTACCACCTTTCCACTTAGTCTTGCTTTTATCTTTAGTTTTCCACTCAAATTTTCCCTTACCTTGTGCATAATTATTAGATCTTCTACCTTCACCATAAGATCTACCTCTACCTCTCTGGAATATACCACCTCTACTTCTTTGTCTTTGCTCATGTTTCTTTGGTAAGATCTCCTTAGCTTTAAAAGCATATTGGTATGCTTCTTCCACACTATCCAATTTCACAAAAATTATTTCATCTTGAATTGTAGATCTCAATCCATTCAAGTATCTTGCAACTTTCTCAACCTCATCATCCACATGTTGAGATCTGATGTCTAATCTATAGAATTCCTTAGAGTATTCCTTTACAGTTGTGTCCGTTTGTCTAAGGTTTTTCATCTTCCTCAACAAAATAACATGGTAATCAGTAGGGAGGAAATTCTTCTTCACCTTGTTCACCATCTTCAACCAGGTTATGATCTTCTCCCTTCCTCTTCTTTATCTATCAGTTTGTAAATGCTCCCACCATACTGAGGCATGACCTTTCAACCTAGTGGGTGCAATTTTTACTTTCCTATTCTCAGGAGTACTTTCAAACTCAAAAAACTTTTCCATATCAAAGATCCAATCCAACACAACATTAGTATCTAATTTTCCATCATAAGGAATAACTTCAATGACAGGCTTTAAATGTTCCCTAGATAATACTCTCAACAATCTTTCCTCATCTTGATCTTCCTCAGGTTTTGAATTAGGGTTTTGTACTTCTACTTCATCATCATCACTCACATCATCAAGATCCACTCCTCTCCTTTGGGCTATCTGCACAACATCTAATTTAGTTGCAATTTTTCTTAACATGTCCATTATGGCATTATCTTTGTTTCCTCTACCTCAAACCATCTTGACAAATAGGTTCTTGCAAGATCGTAACCCTCTGCAATGTATAGGTTAAATCCACAAATCTGTCACCCTATAACCAAATCCAACTCATGGTTCTACATGATTTGATCTCCTCAAGGATGAACCTTAAGCTCTAATACCACCTACCACAAGGAGGGACAAGAAAATCTAGGGCCAAAGGCTCACCTAACTATCCAGCCACCTTGCAGAGTAATACATAGCGAAAACAAAATTAACATAGAGAACAACACCAAGGAGAAAAGGAAAACAAACTCTTTATTGATTTATCAAATTTTTGGTTTACATGCCCAGCTATGAGGCCTTCCGAGTTATGACCAACAAAATTTATGAAAATATAGACTTAGCCTCTTACTTCTATCAACTTATTCTACCCACTACTGTTTCTTATACAAAATCCCCTTACCTACATCTAAAAATCCTTATTTATACTTTCCAAAATGACTTTAAAAATATTTTAGATCATTACAAATAGAAGGCTGACCACACAACAATCTACACACATCCCAAGATAAGATCCAAATAAAAAACTGAAGACCCAAATTAAATACATAAGTCAGCTCCCAATAAGAATCAAAACATTGAAAAAATCAGTCATAGAAGAAGTGAGCATCAAAAAATAATAGGTTCACTCGGTACAAGAAGGAACACTCAGCCAATACTAAACAACTTGACATAGACAAGATTACTTAGCCCACACTGAACAACTCAGAACATAGGAATGCTTGACAATTAATGCAGCTCAGTAATAATTGGCAGAATGAACAAAAGAGAAAGATAGAAAAGAAACCTAAGATGTTCATGCATCAGTTTATAAGGAATTTCTAGGTCCAAATAAGAACAATAACATCCTATTGCCTAGATTATGGGTAGTAGATGATTTCACACTAGGAAAGTGGGCCTTAGATTCTCTGAATCATTTCCTAAGGCATTATAGAATGTCTAGTAAAAAAAAAAAGGTGTGACCCTGAGGTTTTTATGAAAGTTACTTTGAAGGAGATGGTGGGTGTTGCTTTGATAATTAATGGGGAATTACATGATGATGATATCATAAGAAACAAAGTTCTTTTTGATGAGTTGATTGATAAAAAGAGAAAATGGAATGATATTCAATGAGTTGAAAGGGAATTCAATGAAGTTGATCCCACATTCCTTGGTTTTTATGCTGAGCTTAAATATTAGGATAGGTTGAAGAATCCGATCACTAAATATGATAAAATTATGAAAATGATGCCATAGATTCCTGTTGGAGCAGAAGAAAGGGGTTAAGGTGTCATGTCCCTATCTACTTCTGGCTTGGTTTTTTTTATTCTGCATCTTTATTTAGTTCTTCTAGGATGGATTTATGTCTTGGTTCAGATTTGATATGTTCAGACTCTTTTGGTTAGAAGTGGATTATAACTTTGTTTTAACTTTGATTTATATCTTAGACAGACTAGGGATATTTAGTTTGGCTATTAATTGTTAATCTTTGGTTAGACTATGACATTGGATTTAATTAAATAACTGTAGACACTGTCTTTTCTGAATTATCAATTTCTTTGTTGACTTTGATACTTGGAAATTTGTGTTACTTAGGAAGAAGGATGAGGAATTCCTATTCTACAATTAAGTTTTCATTAATGAGAATTTTGATGTTATATTGGTCTATTATTGTGAAGGAAAATATGGTTAATTTTATGATTAATGCTAGTGTATAAATGATTTTATTATGTTAGTGTTGATTGTTAAATGAATATTGAAATTTAAAAGAATAAAAATAAGTTTATTATGTTAGAATGAGTTAGTGGGAAGATATGTGTTAATCTAGAAAGGGGATTAATAATACCCTAACCTTTTTTGTATTATGGTTAGAAAGTTAAGATTAGTGAATTGTTTAACATTGGTTATGGCTTTGAGATACTCACTATGGTGTCATGAACTAGGATTAATGTGGCTATGTTATAATAAGTTCATTGTGCCAACATATTTGTTTTTGTTATGTTCGAATGTGTAGTGGGAGATTGGTTGTTATTTGCACATGTGAATTTGCTTTGAGCATGGGTAAGTGCAAGTTCTCAGTAAGTATGTGTACTGCAGTGACAGCTATCGCTATGTTTAGTGAAGGTGGCAGTGAAAGATAAGTTTGGACTTTAATACAGCTACGACATGTTTATGGGAATTGAATGACTTCAGTTTGTTGTCGGTCATTTTCTTTGGCAAGGTTTTTCTCTGTTGAGGTAATGGGTTTGATCCCTGGAAAGGTTGCAGAAATGGAGTCATTCTGTTCAGTTTGGAGAGGAATATGGTTGTATACTTGTGCATTATTAATGGGATTCTCCATTTTGCATTTCACGGTTCTATTTCTGGTTTTCAAGCTATATTTTGGAGGCACTATTCAGGTTTTGGTGCTTATCAAATGAGCTCTGGCACGGGGTGCTCGGTTTCGTTGCTTGGTTCTTGGACTTTTTTGGTGGGTTTAGCTTTGCTGAGTAGGGATTTGGTTTTGGTGTAGCTCGCCAGTTGCGAGCGAGGTCTTTGGCTTCAACTTCAAGTTTAGAACAGCCCCACTCTGTTATTAAGGCAGGGGCATTCTCTAACTCAACTCTTGCTTTCTATATAAATCTGGTTATAGAATTTCATTTAAATGATTTATATTCAGGTTATGCAATATGATTAAAAATTTCTTGTATGCTATAGAAATGTCTTTCAATATGTGTGTGGTTTTGCACATTGCAGTGTTATGTTCACTATTTGATAAATTGGTATTTCAGTGTGTGTTTTTGGTTCAGTTGTTTAGAATATGGTTTTTGAGTTTATCAAAATGGTGATACTATTTTATAGGAGTATGGTAGCATAAGGTTTCCTAAGTTTGGGGGTTTGTGTGTTTCACTAGTTCATGTCAGTTGTCGTGATCTTAGTAGTGGGAACGACAATGGATTGTGTAAGGAAGTAGCAATGGAGAGTGAAGACTGTGAAGCTGTCGCCTCTCTACTACTAGTTTTGTTTACCGAGCTTTGGGAATGTTGTTTTGTGATTGGGATTAGTTGTTTTGGTATTGATATTGGTCTTTTCGCTAGGTATTTGGGTTTTGAGTATCCTAGTTTTATTGCATTCTCTATTTGGTATAGTTATTGGGTTTTGTGGTTCCTAGGTTAGTATGGGTGTGTAACCATGGTGAGAAGTTTTCTTGGCAATATTGGAACATTAAGTGTATTCATAATTTGTACTCAATTTAATATATTTGGTTGGTAGTTATTTTGTTTAGTAAACACAGCTAATGTTCATTGTGATGCCACTATTAGAATATTGTAGTTAACTCTCTAGTCTTGTCAAGCATGGGAATAGGGAAGCTTTGTTAAGTCATGATCAGAGATTTAGTGGAATGCTTCTCTCTATCTAGTAGCTTGTAGTATTGGGCTCAGGAGATGGGAGATTTGGTTACCATGAGGTTTTGTAGAGAACAGTCATCGTATGATATATGTATCGGTCTCTGGTGTTAGTGGTTGATATGAATGTTCACAGTTCTATGTTCTAGATGGAGGGAATTAAGTTCCGGTTACTATTACTACAGCTATTGTTTATGAGGATTGCTGGGTCTGTTGGTAAGTTTTATTAGGAATCAAATTCTTTTAGATGATTATACTGTAGCAGGAAATAGAATATGGTTTTGTTTCTTGGTACTATGGTATTCCCGGTTGAAGTGGGGGTCTATAATGAAAGTCTCTATTGACACATTATTTCTTTCGTAGATTTAGTTATGACCTTGGTCTAAAGGCTATTTGATGGCTACTGTTGCAGTATATTAGCTGTCTGTGGAATTTTGGAGTTGTATCAGTAACTGATAATTTATATTTAGGTTGGAATATTTTATTTCATGTTTTTTGATTGTATTACAACTTTGATGTAGTGCTCTGAACTCTGTATTTATACAAGGGTACATAAATATATATATATATATATACATATATATATATATATGTATATATATATATATATATACATATATACATATATATATATATATATATATATATATATATATATGTATATGTATATATATATATATATATATATATATATATATATATATATATATATATATATATATATATATATATATATACATATATATATATATATATGTATATATGTATATATATATATATATATATTTATGTACTCATAGGAATGTATATGTATATATGTATATACACGTACCGTGAGTGTATATACATATGTATATATATGTGTGTGAGTCTATAAGTATGTGCATACATATATATATTTGTAGGAATGTATATGTATATATGTATATACACGTATTGTAAGTGTATATACATATGTACATATATGTGTTTACGCATACAAGTATGTACATAGGTGATTTGGTAACAGAGATAACATAATTGAACAAGTGTATTTGTATACGGGTGGTAATTATGTAGTTAATGTGTAATTTTGCATTATTCTTTGGTATTAAAGTTGATTGTTAACTTTCTATGGATTCACAATAACTCTGTTAGTTGGAATGTGACAAAAGAATGGAATTGAATCTTAGGTATTATTGTATCGAATAGTTGACAATAGAATTGGATGTTTCCATTTTTCTATTATTAAAATTGCAATTAGATATTAGGAATTAGATATTCATATTGTTTAAAATTTCTAGGAATAGCATTGGAAATTTTGTTTAAGTTATTCTTTGAGTGATGAAAAGAAGATGCTTGCTGTGGCTATTTTTGGAAAGTGGTTTCATGGATGTATGTGGAAATTTTAAATGGTTGTTTCAGTATCATGGAATTCAGTTGTTAGTAAATAGTAATAGTTGAATTGGTAATTCATATTTTTACTATGGTTAGCTATTTTGGTAGTAAGAAGTGTTTTGAGATAATGCAAGTGTGATCCTTAGTATGGGAAGCTGACTTTTGTTTTGAGATAATGCAAGTGTGATCCTTAGTATGGGAAGCTAACTTTTGTCTAGAGCCTGAAGGCGAAAGATTATCTGTCAGTTAATTACTAAGTGATAATTTAATAATTCTTGGGCTATGGGTTTCATTTAAAAAGATAAAATATGTTGCCCTGATTACTTGCACATGTTGGTGAAGTAAGGGATTGTTTTTACCTTATTGCTTGGAAAGAATAAGGCTGGCATAATGAATTCTTTGAGTTTCCTATTGGTTACTGATCGTTGATTCTTATGTAGATACCCAAAGCTAGTGGATCATCACCTTGTCATTTTCTTTGTGAGTTTATTTTTGTTGATTAGAAATGAAATGCTTCTTGTAATGATGAAATATGTCTATTTTTATATGCATGGTTCAGATTATTTTGTTAAGGTTTTTAACCTGTATGATGCAGATGCTTTGGAGGTATTACATTATCTTAGTTCTTTTGACTAAGCCCTGTTTGTTGTGGTTGTTTTATATTTTGGTGTTTTCAGGAATTCTAGATGAGGAAAACTATGTTTTTGGGAGAATGGTTGACTGTTGTAAAGATTTATGGGAAACAGATTATTACCTGGTTACTTGTTATCAAAACAGTGCTTAGGATATCTAGGATCAATTAGATGTATTCTGGTACTCTTAGTATATTTGTATTTAATGTAGAGTACATTGATATACTCTCATGTAATTGATTACCTTGGATATTTAAAGATCTGATTATTTCAGTTATATTGTAATTTGGTGTTATGTTGTACCTTCTTATAAAAAAAATTTGTTGTGCTGTTTAGTTTAATTTCATTGGTTCTCTTGAGGTTGTTTTTTTATATGATTAGTAGTATGGGGTGTTACAGAAAGGGGTTAACCCTAAGGATATTGAATCATTTCATGAGAATTTACCTCAATAGAATGGATATATTGAAATTGTGGAGGAAGAAGATGAAGTCGAGTCTTCAAAGAGACCAGCCATTAAAAGACAAAAAATTAAGCAAGTTGCAAAAATTGTGAAGGATGATGCTAATGCAATGATTACTGAAAAGGGACCCTATTTCCTTGATTTAAGGCAAAAACTTAGAGATGACCAAAATCCACTTGAGGATGAGGAAAAAAGAGAATCTAACATAGCACAAGTTTCAAGTATGGATGATAGATTTTTACTATCTAATATATTTTATGTAGGATGATTGTTTTAATCAAACTGAAGAGTTTAATTTATTTTTTATTAAACTTAAGGAAAATGAGTTGAGGATGATTTTAGGGTCAGATAATCAAAAAACTTAAAAAAAGGATTTGATATTGGCAATCCAACAATATGACCTAGATAATCAGACATTAATTGTAGAACATGCCAGAGAACTTGTGAAGAGAACTTGAATTATTTTGATGCCAGGGTGGGACATGAAACACTCATCTATTATTGATAAAATAAGGAGAAATCCAAATTCAATTTTTAGGTCTAAGGTTGAGTTTTAGGATTTGGTTAGAGGATCTAGCTTTAATCTAAAGAGTAAAACATTAGCAATTTGGTCACTTGCACCTACCACAGAAAAGCCAAAACTCATGGATGTGCAGGGAATGAGGGAGGGTGAAAAATTAATCTAGAATATTAAGAATACAAGTAACAAAGTGTTACCTAATTTGATGACCCATGTGTTACTGATTTATAGGGAAACAACTAAAGATTTAGAGAAGAGAGCTACAAAGACTTATAATAGTCTAATGAGGATTTTAAAAAAATATGAAGGGAAGATTATGATGAATCATAAAATTAAAGAGAAAATTACTAATATGACTAAGAAGTTATCTAATGTGCTAGTCCCTTCAATTCTTGATATGTTGGATGTCTCGGTTGAGACTATGGGTAAGTTTTTTCCTTCTTACTCTAATATTTCTATTCATGTTGCTAATAGCGAAAAATTGAATGAATATGATCATAGGATTGAGAACTTAGAAGTAGAGAAGAATACTCTTGGAGTTAAGAATTTTCTAGAAATTATAAATCAGAGGGTTGACATTCTAAAGAATAAGTTGGATGTTGTGTATAACTCACATATTTCATTGCAAGCTACTGAGAATGTATGCTTGGAGGTAATTTCATTACTAGGGCCACTTTTCAATTTATGGTTTGGGAGAAATTTGGTTATCAAGAAATTAATGAGAATTTTGATTTACAGAGAGGAATTATCAGATAAAATTTCTAAGAGAAAAAGTGTGCTAAATATTGTTAATTGTTTGTATACATTTTTTAAAGGCAAGGACCGATTGATTAAAGGAAAATTTTAATTGTTTGTTGACTCGTATAATTCTTATGTGACCGATATTTTTTATAAAGGGGGGAAGTTAAAGGAAGTTGACAGTTGGATGGGTGAATTTGATTTTATTGTTGATAGTATTAAAATATTACTGCACCTTAAAAATGAATATGATAAACCTAGTTTAAATAATGTACTGAACAATCGTTTCAGATTTGGGGTAGACTATGTGAAGTTCATTGGAGATGCCAGGGCTATAATTGATGCTCTCTTGAATGAAGTAGTTGAGAAGTTGGAAATTATTAGGAATTTTGATTTTCAATGAAATAGAGTATTTTCCAGATGGAAGATGGAGGCGAATAAGGGAAAATCTATTTGAACAGTTAGATTTCATAATTTTTGACCTTTTTTGGGTAGTCACCGATATGGCACTTGAACTTGTTTATAGGGAGAACAATTATTTCATAAGGTAACTTGAATTTTCCTTCAAAACCTATGGGTAGCCTACATAATTCAAATAAATTATATCTTATTTATTCTAGAAAAAAGTACCAGTCATCATTTTGCTGATATCCAGTTTCCAATGTTACAAATTTGAAGACTTGATATGGTTATTTCAATGTTCACTGTTGTTACTTGTAAATTTCATGGATAAAAAGACACCATAGTTATATTGCAGCTCCAAAACCTGATAGTACAAAAGAGGATCAAAAAATATTGAGAGAGTGCCATTTCTATACATGAGTGATAATAAATTACACTCATTAGAGTTTTTTGAATATTTCCTCAAGACCTTTTATAATAATTTAAGGGAGAGAGAAGTTCATATATCACAACATCTAATATGGTCGGATAATTGTACGTGGGAAGGGAGAACATGATGGTTTTGGTGCATATATTAGGAGATCCCTTTGCATAGAGAAACTTCAATTTGAGGAAAAATCAAAATTTAAAGATGCATGTGCAATTATTAAATGGTGTAAAAGAATTTTTTCTACAGGATCAAGTCAAAACTCTATAATTAGATGTTTCTTCTAGCTAGTTAAAGAGAATAATATATTTTCAAGATATGATTATGATACAATCAGTGGATCAGCTAAGTGACATTCATTTAGGAGTTTTGATTCTATCACTTGGACTATATGTATTAGGGAGCTTGCATGTTTTTGCTAATTTTGTGTTATAGGTGAATAGGAAGAATGCAAGAATACAGAATGGAATGAATAATGGGAAAAAAAATCCTTAACACCTAGTGAGACACAAGATCGAGATGACATAAGAAATGATAATCTGGATCATGCATTTTCATCACAAGATTATGATTGTGTTTTAGACCTCATACAATGTAGTAATTAAATTCAATTTATTGTCAAACGTTAAATTATATTAGTTATGTATGTAATATAATTTATGATTATATTTAAATTATAAATCTAAAAAATATTTATTTGGGCATGTACCTAATTTTTTTTTGCATGACATGTGTGTGCTATTGTAGCACCTAGGGATGATGAAGAGAAGATTGTGTATTTTCTATATCGATGTGTAGAACCTAAGGAAAATTTGATATGTCATCAAGTAGATGATGATGATTTTTGGTATCCAATTGGGTATGTTGTGGTAGTTTGTACATAGCTATGCAAATACCTAACAAGAAGGAATGGTTTACTAGATTTTGAATACTACCAATCAGAAAAGAGAATTATACACTATTCCCATTTGGTAGTCATGACAAATATCAAATTGGAACGATACAAAGGGAGACTTGCTAATGAAATATTATGGACATTTTGAATGGAAGGGCACAAGGGAATCATAGATGCATTGCAAAAGAGAGATGATGTTGATGGTACATTAGGTTGAATAAAATATATACTTGTAAGTTTTTTTTATTTGTCTTAATTTTATATATTTTTCTAAATTTAGACATCTTCTTTCAAGTGTCATATGTAGATCTAATTGAAAGATAAATTTGAAACAAATGAAAATTGACTTGAAATGAACTTTACATTTAAATACATATTTTCTAACATTTGAACATTTATTTTTATGATGAAGGAGTTCTAGAAGAACATATAAATGAACTATTTATGTAGTTCAATGAACTCTTGTATTCATCCAATTTTGGTTTTATAAACAACAAGAGTTCACTTTTATTAATCCTATTTTGTTTTAAATATAAGTTAAATTAAAAGTTGTATTCATTTAATTTTGTTATAAATATTAAGCTATGGACATTGGTCATATGTTCACTAATAGATAATGATAGAGTTATTTGTACATCCATATTCATAGATCAAATCAATATATCTTATTTTTCTAATTAAGTAAAAAAGGTTTTACAAGGACCCAAAACCTTTAACAAAAAGATAATTTAATATAGCATTAAAGTTTAATGGAAACTGTGTCGTAGCACCTTGGAACAGAAGGCTAAAGAGAAAAGTTAGCAACCAAAACAATAGACTGCAGCCAAAAAATACAAATGAGGACAGGAAAAAGATACGACAACAAGAGAAAGGACAACTAGATGCATTTCATTAGGTCTTTAGCCTAGATCACCATAAGCTACATCTAACCAGCTGATTTATTGAGCTCTTCCAATTCCTTGTCTTCTTTGGTAGTAGTCTTTCTTTTTCTTTCATGTGTATGCTTTCTCGATCCCATAGTGTCCTTCAGCTCCTTAACCTCTTTTTTTCCCTTTTCATGCTCTATCTTGTCAACCAAGATCTTAGAATGTTTTGTGTAGGCTTTGAGACTAAAAAGCCATTGCTTAACAATTTTTCTCATGGTATCTTCTAATTTATCCACTCTGTTATGCATCATGTGGAGATTTCCCTCAAAATCTCCATCGATAGCCCTGTCCTCTTTCTCTTTTAGTCTTTCTTCCATCTCACAGACCTTGTGAACTATATCAACTTAAACCTCTTCCCTACTCACCGCATACTTCATTTCATCGAGGCACTCTGCAATTGGTTCATACCCTATATAGACATTCTTAATGAGGTTAACCTCGCAGCCCATCACCAACATTTTCTTTTGAATATTGTGAATATCATCCATCATTTTTCTTAGTGTGCAAGTAAAATCCACCAAGAAATTCTTATCTTTAGTAATATTATTTACCCCACTTTTTTCCTTTTTAGTTACCTCATTTTCATTATTCTTTGTAGCCCTAGTCCCTATAATACCTTTGTCAATACTATCGATGATCTCATCCATAACTCGATAGACATTTTTCAAATTATCATTCTTCTCCAAAGAAATTTGGCCTCCACCAAGATTACCATTTTCTCCCTCCATCCTACATTCTTCTCCTTTCTCCTCCTCAATATTTTCCCCAATACTCTTCTCCTGCTCCAGATTCTCATTATCCTCTGAGGAGAGAATAATTATCCTCTTTATGGTTCCTTTCACCTATTTTTTATTTTTCTTGTTGCGAGTGAGCTCACCTCTTTTCCTCTTGTTACTCTCTTTCCCCTTTTCCTCCTCATACTCCTCATCTTCTATGTCCTTTCCAGTGTTAGAATATTCCTCAATTGCATTATTCATATTTTTCATAGAAGGAGAACCTTTAAATTTAGCCTTCTTCGAGGAGTTGGCTCCAGAGGGAACCTCCTTGTCATCCTCTATATCTTCAAGATACACAGTATCTTCCTCATCACCTTTTTTTTTGTCATCATCCCTGTTGTAACCCTTCAAGAAGGTTTTTTCCACTTTTTTTGTTTTGAGAATGTCATACACTAGAAGAATGAGGCCTTGATGTGAGGCATGGTACCCTTTTGGGTCCTTCTGAAGAATAATTTACATGGAATCTAGTGAACTCAACAAATAAAAAGGAAGAATAATTTTCACATAATGTCTAAAATGATTTAACAACATAAAATGGTTCATGTATGCTCTGGTAAATCTACCATCAAGCATGATATAGTTGATGACAACAAATAACACATACCTCCATGGATGAGAAATATGCTTAGGGTTGTGGTAGGGATTTTCCTCCTTCACTAGCCTCATCTTTTGTTGCTCTGTTACATGGAACTTCTTAGGAGCTTTATCAGAGATACTCCTATCTTTGTAAAATTTTAGCCCTTCCACACTCATACTAGTAGCTTCTGCAATGATGTCCTCTGTAACCTCCATTGGTTGATTACCCACAATAACCCTATCATTCTTCCAATTTTTGAAGAACTGCTTAGAAATAGTAGGATTTCTACCATGAAGCCTCTCCATAAAGCCTGCCATCCCACCTTTCTTTAGGATATCCAAAACCTCCTTGGTCTGTTTCCACTCCACATGATTCACTGGTTCAAATCTCTTCTTACTACCACTCATATTATCTCTCTAATAAACCTTCATCATATCTCTGTAAAAACTACAAATGCCATTGTAAGGAATATTGGCTTCACTAAACTTAGCAACATAACCTAGAATTAGTGCCAAATCAAGAGAATCATCACCAAGTTGTACTTCTCATAGAAAAAGAAATAATGAAGCCTCACCTTGTAATCAATATTGTTCATTAAAAATACCATTCAAAACAATTTATGCCTGCTCTGTAAATAGTCACTATCTGCTAATGATTTTGCCTCAAAAGGAAGATCACCCCCATCATCCCATTTCATCATCACCTCCAACTTGTAAGCCACATTAGCTACCCAATCAGCAAGAGCATTAGTTTCTCTAAACTTATGCTTGATGACACAATCCTCAAAAGAGATGATTAAGATTTTTTCCTTATGTATAACATTATAAATAGTCCATGAGGGGTTAGAATCCTTATTTAAACATCTTATAATGTTTAAAGAATCACCTTCAACCTATGGTTTCTTACAAGCCTTCTCCTTAGCCAGAACTAAACCATGGAGAGCTACATTAGCCTCTGCTACATGATTAGTTTGGATGCCTAAAGGTATTGCACTTAGTCCTTTACAAACACCATGCTCATCTCTTATCACCATGCCATAACCAGATGCTTTTTTTTATAGTTAATCAAAGTCAATATTACTTACATCTATATATTGTTCTTGTTAATTACATGAATAAATATAAATTATTAAAGACCAATTATGTAATTGATATTAAATGATCATATTACACAAGCTCATATATCTAAATTCAAACCATTGTTTGAGAAAACTATGAAATAGGGTTAAAAGTCCATGAATAAGATAAATAACATAACAAGTCCTGGAATAATATGTATCATAATGTCCATCATATCTTTTCATGATATACATAATCACACAACAAAGTCCTACTCTAACAACAAGTTTAAGTAATATATGATAACAAGTCCTAGTAATGCAAGTATTACTCTAACAAAAAGTTAAAATAATATGAGAATAACTCACGATAACACAAGTCCAAATAACATGATAAAAATTCTTGATAACATATATAACATGTGCCATCATAAAATGTCCATCATAAATAGTGAAAATAATGTGTGTGACATGTATAATCTAACAATAGTCATCAAGTTGATATGCAATCCTCTTCACTCCATGTGAAGGTGAATGAGATGCACCATCATGTCATGTCTTCTCCCGAGTGCTCTCATCCTCACGTACATTTTTAAAAGATCACATCAAAAGACTATACATGTGTGAACTTAATTCAAATGACTTGAATAATTCACTTTAGAACTAATTAATATTATTTTAAATATTTTAAATTTTACCATGTGTCAATGCTCAATACTACCCTCAGTGGGACATGGAGGTCCTCTCTCAGCTACATCAAAAGTGAATGTTGTCAAGTCTTGTAAAAATAAACATTACAAAATTTTAATAATTGAGGTATAAAAGTGATGCAGGAGCATCCTGGGTGTAAGAGCAATCTTGCATCACCCAAAAATATTTCTGTTTTTATATTCAATAAGGGTTATTTTGTGCAGAACTGCTATTTATGGAAAGTTACTTTCGTATGTGCTCAGAATGATCTGATTTCTTTCTTGGAGGTTCATTTTGGTCATATAAGTCTGCCAGCAAAGTTTCATGGCTAGATCAGGTGTAGTTTTGAAGATATTGAAGATTTTCGGTATTGGCAGCAGGGTACAGAAACTTCAAACTCAGTTTTGAAGGCTTTAGAGGCCCCAGATGAGGTCGAAAAAAATTCTGGAACCTTCCCAGGCGGTGGATAATTGCCTATATAAGGAAGGCTGTATTATTGTCTGAGGCAGTTCAGAATAGTTCTGGGTAGTAGATCTGGGTATTGATTCGAGGCTTTGTCCTACAGAATATTGTAAGGGAATGCCCATGTGGCTTTGCATATTGTAATTCTGAAAGTTTGTAATTCCACATTTGTGGAGATAATAAGAAGCCAATTTTCTGTTCTTGCATATTGTTGTTGTTTCTCTATTTCTGTTATGTGTTTGTGGTATTAAGGGGAGCACCCTTCATCAGGTGGTATCAGAGCCAGGTTAAATTAAAGTGGTATTAAGGATAACTTTTGTTGATGAAGGGTGCTCCCCTTAATACCACAAACACATAACAGAAATAGAGAAACAACAACAATATGCAAGAATAGAAAATTGGCTTCTTATTATCTCCACAAATGTGGAATTACAAACTTTCAGAATTACAATATGCAAAGCCACATGGGCATTCCCTTACAATATTCTGTAGGACAAAGCCTCGAACTATTACCCAGATCTACTACCCAGAACTATTCTGAACTGCCTCAGACAATAATACAGCCTTCCTTATATATATAGGCAATTTTCCACCGCCTGGGAAGGTTCCAGAATTTTAGCCAATAAGGCCGACCAAACTTAGAATTATTTTTTTTATTTTACATTTCATTACATCATAGTCGGCTCAAAATAAATTTTGAGACCCGAACTGAAATTTTGAAGAAAAATCATTTTCCGCCATTTCAGGTGACCCAACTTCCGAAGACCATAAGTCATCACCAGTTGACCCGATTGACTATTGTAACCCCATTTCGGAAAGGGCACGAGGAGCTCTACAACGCCTAAATAAGCAAGCTTCATTCAGCCCAAAATTTGACCTCATCCGGGGCCTCTAAAGCCTTCAAAACTGAGTTCGAAGTTTCTGTACCCTACTGCCAATACCGAAAATCTTCAATATCTTCCAATATACACTTGATCTGGCAATGAAACTTTACTGGCAGACTAATATGACCAAAATGAACCTCCAAGAAAGAAATCAGATCATTCTGAGCACATACAAAAAATTACCAAAAATAGTAACTTTCCATAAATAGCAGCTCTACACAAAATAGCCCTTATTGAATACAAAAATAGAAATATTTTTGGGTGATGCAAGATTGCTCTTACACCCAGGATGCTCCTGCATCAGACACCCGGGGTAATTTGAGAAGTGACCCTGTCACGACTCAGGTGTGCAGAGGAAAACCAAGACGGTTAACCTCCACCCTTGTTAGCCATGATGAATCTTCAATAGGTCGTCCTTTCCACTTGACCAGATATTCTTCATATGTCCTGTTCCTTGTGCTTCTGCCAACACGACTGTCCAGTATGTCTTCAATCTCCTTAGTGTCTGAACTAGTTGCTGGAATACTCCACTGTGCTGCTGTGATCTCATCTTCAACACCTCCTTCATGATACTCTGTCAGATCTGAAATGTTAAACACTGGTGAAATATTTAGCTCAGTAGGCAATTCTACCTCATATGCGTTTCCTGAATCATGTTTCTTCAGTATCTTACATGGTCCAAACTTCTTCATTTTCAGCTTGTTATATGTACCAACTGGAAATCGCTCCTTCCGCAAATGAACCACGACTTCATCACCAACTTGAAATTCCTTATACCTCCTTTTCTCATCTGCCTTAGCCTTATACTGTGCGTTCATCTTGGTAATATGCTTCCTCACCTCCTCATGGATGTTCTTCAAGTGTTCTGCAAAATCCTCAGCTTCAGCACTACTTATTTCTCCTTTATCTATCTTCCTCAATTCAGATGCATTTCTTGGACTACTTCCATATACAATCTGGAATGGTGATTTACCAGTGCTCCTGTTGACAGAATTATTGTATGCAAATTCTACCTATGGTAAAATCAAATCCCATCCTGTTGGCTTATCTCCAACCAAACATCTCAGCAAATTTCCCAAACTCCTATTCACCACCTCTATTTGTCCATCAGTCTGTGGATGATGTGATGAATTGAACTTCAAATCTGTCTTTAACTTCTTCCACAATGTATGCCAGAAATATCCAACAAACTTAGTGTCCCGATCTGAAACTATGGTCTTTGGCAAACCATGAAGTCTCACCACTTCTCTGAAAAATAATTCTGCTACATGAACAGCATCATTAGTCTTCTTGCAGGGAATGAAATGTGTCATCTTTGAAAATCTGTCAACTACCACAAAAATTGAATCGTGTCCCCGCTGTGTCCTCGGTAAACCAAGAACAAAGTCCATACTGATATCCTCCCAAGGCTTCTCTGGTATAGGTAATGGCTGATACAACCCTGTATTCTGCTTCACTCCTTTCACCATCTGACATACTCTGCAACTCTGTACAAACTTCTTCACATCTTGCTGCAATTGTGGCCAATAATAATTTTCACTAACCAAAGAAAGGGTTTTGTCACGACCAAAATGTCCAGCCAATCCTCCACTATGCTTCTCCTTGATGAGATTCTCCCTCATAGAACTTCGTGGAATGCACAACTGACTCCCTCTGAATAGCATATCATCCTGGATGATGAAATCCAGCCATTTTGTCCTATCTAGAGTAACAGGTTCTATACAAGCTTTCCAAGCTTCACCAAAATCAGGATCCTCTGGATACAAATTCTTGAGTTCCTTGAACCCAACCACTTCAATCTGCATTTCTGTCAGCATTAGTTGCCTTCTGCTAAGAGCATCTGCAACCCTATTAGACTTTCCACTCCTGTGTTTCAAAACAAATGTATAACTCTGCAAAAATTCAACCCATTTCAAATGCCTTTGATTCAACTTTCCTTGACTATTCAAATATTGCAAGGCTTGATGATCAGTATACAAAACAAACTCCTTAGGAAGCAAATAGTGTCTCCACTTCTTTAATGCTTGAATTATAGCATAAAATTCCTGATCATAAACAGAATATTTTCTCTTGGCATCATTCAACTTCTCACTGAAATAAGTAATAGGTTTACCTTCTTGGCTCATAACAGCTCCTATTGCAGTACCACTAGCATCACAATCTACTTGAAACACCTTATTAAAATCTGGAAGTGCTAAAACAGGTTGTTCTGTAACTTTTTGTTTCAACAATTGAAAACTCTTTTCTGCCCCATTAGTCCACTCAAACTCTTTTCTATCCCCTCTCATTGTTTCAGTCAAGGGTCCACAAATACTGCTAAAATTTCTGATAAACTTTCTGTAAAAGCTAGCTAGACCATGAAAAGATCTTACCTCAGTAGCATTCCTTGGAGTAGGCCATTCAAGGATAGCCTGTACCTTCTCTGGGTCCATTTTTAGACCTTCTCCTGAAACTACAAACCCCAAATACACCAACTCTTTCTTCACAAAACTGCACTTCTTCAAATTAATCAACAATTTCTCTTCTCTCAGCTTCTCAAATACCATACGAATATGCATCATATGCTCCTCCAATGTCTTACTAAAGATCAGAATATCATCTAGGTAAACAATGACAAACTTACCTAGAAATTTTTTCAGAACCTCGTTCATGAGCCGCATGAAAGTGCTCGGTGCATTGGTTAGCCCAAAAGGCATGACTAACCACTCATATAGTCCTTCCTTTGTCTTGAAGGCAGTCTTCCATTCATCTCCTTCTTTGAGAAATACACAGCTCCACTCAAACAGTCCATAATATCATCCATTCGTGGCAATGGAAACCTATACTTGATTGTGATCTTGTTTATTGCCCTAGAATCTGTACACATCCTCCACTCTCCATTCTTCTTTGGTGCTAATACCGCTGGTACAGCACAGGGACTCAGACTCTCACGGATCAATCCTTTCTGTAGCAGTTCATGTACTTGTCTGTTCAACTCCTCACTTTCTGCAGGTGTCATTCTGTGTGCTGCCTTATTCGGCAAACTCACTCCTGGGATCAAATCCATTTGATGACTGATCTTCCTGACTGGTGGTAATCCATCAAGCACGTTATCGGATACAATATCCGGAAACTCATTCAACAAATCTGCAACTTCTACAGGAACATCTTCTACTTCCTCTTTACCAGCTTTTGGAATTAAAGAAAAACATACATGCTCATGCCTCATACCATCTAGCAAATTTCTTCCATCAACAAAAGTATCAGAGCAGGAGTTCTTGAGTGTGTAAACAGATCGCCGACTGTGAGGCAGTTTGCACCAGGACCGTGGCTAGGGTTTCAGCGCGCATCGCGAAAATGCCTCCACGAAGGGAACGTGGAGGAAGAGCTGGTGTCGTAACACCTGAGGTTAGAGAGCTGCAGAGACAAGTGCAAGCATTGCAAGAAGAGATTCACAGAGGAATGAATCTTAATGTCAGAGATGAAAGCGAGGATGAAGCCAAAGAAGAATATCAAGCAGGAGAAGTTGAAATTGTGAACCAGGAGGAAGAAAGACTTTTTCGGGCCATTTCCAAGATTGGGAAAAGACCTAAGATTGAGGTTCCTACATTTTCTGGAAATCTTAACCTAGAGGAATTGATTGACTGGATCAATGAATGTGAGGAATATTTTGAGTACGAAGATGTTGACGATCCTGATAGAGTCAAATTTGCGAAGGCCAGACTGAAAGGTCATGCGAAGATCTGGTGGCAAGAAATTCAATTGGAGCGAAATAGAAGAGGGAAAGATAAAATCACAAGATGGGATCGGATGGTGGATAAATTGAAGCGGCAGTTCATTCCTGTTGATTATGAGCTTGACCTACTGAAAAAAATGCAGAGTTTAAAGCAAGCAGGAAGATCTGTTCAGGAGTATACAGAGGAGTTCTATCGACTTCTCATCAGAACAGGCCATGCAGAAGCTGATAAGGAGAAAGTTGCCTGATACCTTAATGGGTTAAGGCCAAGCATTCAGGAGGAGCTGAATCTAGTTTGAATGAACAGTATTGAGGAGGCATACCAATTTTCCCTAAAAGTAGAGGAAAAGCTGAACAAGAAGTTCGAGAGCAGACAAAATGGAAGAGGTCGCGGTGGACGATCTGGTGGACGGTCATATGGTGGCCGAAATGAAGATCTGAAAAAGAAGGATGAGGCCAGTAGCAGTCAGAATCAGCGTGAAAATAATTCCAATCGCTTCCAGGATCAGAATAATAGAGATCAGAGAGGAAGAGGAAGAGGACAAGGATCTGGAAGAGGAGGCTTCCGTGGAACATGTTTTCACTATGGAGAAGAAGGTCATAGGGCATTTGAATGTCCTCAGCGCCAAGGAAGAACAGACAGGAGAAATGAAGGCCAGGCCAGAGTTGCACATGTAGATGAAGATGCCAGATCATCAAATTCTGAAGATGCTGAAAGAGGAGAAACGTTGATTAACAGAAGAGTCCTGTTGAGTGGTGAGAATGAACCTGAGCAAAGGAGGAGCCTGTTTCGCACCAGGTGCAAGTGTGAAGGTAAATGTTGTGATGTGATTATTGATAGTGGAAGCACTGACAATTTGGTGTCAGAAGAGATGGTGACAAAGTTGAAACTCAAGAGACAGAAACACCCACATCCATATCGGATTGCCTGGGTACAGGATGACCACAAGGTCATGGTCAATGAACAGTGCCTAGTGAAGTTCAAGATCGGCGGGTACCAAGATGAGGTACTATGTGATATCATCTCTATGGATGCATGTCATATGTTATTGGGTAGACCGTGGCAGTTTGACAGATGTGCTGTACACGATGGTCGTGCGAATACCTATTCCCTGACAAAGGATGGAGTGCGACATAAGCTAAAGCCATTGAAGGAGACCGAAGAAAAGGTATGTGGTAATGCAAGAATAACATTTGTTGATGGAAGGAAATTCCTAGATGGTATGAGGCATGAGCATGTATGTTTTGCTTTAATTCCAAAAGCTGGTAAAGAGGAAGTAGAAGATGTTCCTGTAGAAGTTGCAGATTTGTTGAATGAGTTTCAGGATATTGTATCCGATAACGTGCCTGATGGATTACCACCAGTCAGGAAGATCAGTCATCAGATGGACTTGATCCCAGGAGCGAGTTTTCCGAATAAGGCAGCACACAGAATGACACCTGCAGAAAGTGAGGAGTTGAACAGACAAGTGCATGAACTGTTACAGAAAGGATTGATTCGAGAGAGTCTGAGTCCCTATGCTGTACCAGCGGTATTAGCACCAAAGAAGAATGGAGAATGGAGGATGTGTACAGATTCCAGGGCAATAAACAAGATCACGATCAAGTACAGGATTCCATTGCCACGAATGGATGATATTATGGACTGTTTGAGTGGAGCTGTGTATTTTTCAAAGATAGATCTGAAGAGTGGATATCATCAGATTCGGATCAGAGAAGGAGATGAATGGAAGACTACATTCAAGACAAAGGAAGGACTATATGAGTGGTTAGTCATGCCTTTTGGGCTAACCAATGCACCAAGCACTTTCATGCGGCTCATGAACGAGGTTCTGAAAGAATTTCTGGGTAAGTTTGTCATTGTTTACCTAGATGATATTTTGATCTTTAGTAAGATATTGGATGAGCATATGATGCATATTCGTATGGTATTTGAGAAGTTGAGAGAAGAGAAATTGCTGATTAATTTGAAGAAGTGCAGTTTTGTGAAGGAGTTAGTGTATTTGGGGTTTGTAGTTTCAGGAGAAGGTCAAAAAATGGACCCAGAGAAGGTACAGGCTATCCTTGAATGGCCTACTCCAAAGAGTGCTACTGAGGTAATATCTTTTCATGGTCTAGCTAGCATTTACAGAAAGTTTATCAGAAATTTTAGCAGTATTTGTGGACCCTTGACTGAAACAATGAGAGGGGATAGAAAAGAGTTTAAGTGGACAAATGGGGCAGAAAAGAGTTTTCAATTGTTGAAACAAAAAGTTACAGAAGAACCTGTTTTAGCACTTCCAAATTTTAATAAGGTGTTTCAAGTAGATTGTGATGCTAGTGGTACTGCAATAGGAGCTGTTATGAGCCAAGAAGGTAAACCTATTGCTTATTTCAGTGAGAAGTTAAATGATGCCAAGAGGAAATATTCTGTTTATGATTAGGAATTTTATGCTATAGTTCAGGCATTAAAGAAGTGGAGACATTATCTGCTTCCTAAGGAGTTTGTTTTGTATACTGATCATCAAGCTTTGCAATATTTGAATAGTCAAGGAAAATTGAATCAAAGGCATTTGAAATGGGTTGAGTTTTTGCAGAGTTATACATTTGTTCTGAAACACAGGAGTGGAAAGTCTAATAGGGTTGCAGATGCTCTTAGCAGAATGCAACTATTGCTGACAGAAATGCAGATTGAAGTGGTTGGGTTCAAGGAACTCAAGAATTTGTATCCAGAGGATCCTGATTTTGGTGAAGCTTGGAAAGCTTGTACAGAACCTGTTACTCTAGACAGGACGAAATGGTTGGATTTCATCATCCAGGATGAAATGCTATTCAGAGGGAGTCAGTTGTGCATTCCACGAAGTTCTATGAGGGAGAATCTCATCAAGGAGAAGCATAGTGGAGGATTGGCTGGACATTTTGGTCGTGATAAAACCCTTGGTTTGGTTAGTGAGAATTATTATTGGCCACAGTTGCAGCAAGATGTGAAGAAGTTTGTACAGAGTTGCAGAGTATGTCAGATGGCGAAAGGAGTGAAGCAGAATACAGGATTGTATCAGCCATTACCCGTACCAGAGAAGCCTTGGGAGGATATCAGCATGGACTTTGTTCTTGGTTTATCGAGGACACAGCGGGGACACGATTCAATTTTTGTGGTAGTTGACAGATTTTCAAAGATGGCACATTTTATTCCCTGCAAGAAGACTAATGATGCTGTTCATGTAGCAGAATTGTTTTTCAGAGAAGTAGTGAGACTTCATGGTTTGCCAAAGACCATAGTTTCAAATCGGGACACTAAGTTTGTTGGATATTTTTGGCGTACATTGTGGAAGAAGTTGAAGATAGATTTGAAGTTTAGTTCATCACATCATCCATAGACTGATGGACAGACAGAGGTGGTGAATAGGAGTTTGGGAAATTTGCTGAGATGTTTGGTTGGAGATAAGCCAACAGGATGGGATTTGATTTTACCACAAGCGGAATTTGCATACAATAATTCTGTCAACAGGAGCACTGGTAAATCACCATTCCAGATTGTATATGGAAGTAGTCCAAGAAATGCATCTGAATTGAGGAAGATAGATAAAGGAGAAATAAGTAGTGCTGAAGCTGAGGATTTTGCAGAACACTTGAAGAACATCCATGAGGAGGTGAGGAAGCATATTACCAAGATGAACGCACAGTATAAGGCTAAGGCAGATGAGAAAAGGAGGTATAAGGAATTTCAGGTTGGTGATGAAGTCATGGTTCATTTGCGGAAGGAGCGGTTTCCAGTTGGTACATATAACAAGCTGAAAATGAAGAAGTTTGGGCCATGTAAGATACTGAAGAAACATGATTCAGGAAATGCATATGAGGTAGAATTGCCTACTAAGCTGAATATTTCACCAGTGTTTAACATTTCAGATTTGACAGAGTATCATGAAGGAGGTGTTGAAGATGAGGTTGTAGCAGCACAGTGGAGTATTCCAGCAACCAGTTCAGATATCAAGGAGATCGAAGACATATTGGACAGTCGTGTTGGCAGAAGCACAAGGAACATGACATATGAAGAGTATCTGGTCAAGTGGAAAGGACGACCTGTTGAAGATTCATCATGGCTGACAAAGGAGGAGGTTAGCCGTCTTGGTTTTCCTCTGCACACCTGAGTCGTGACAGGGTCACTTCTCAAATTACCCCGGGTGTCTGATGCAGGAGCATCCTGGGTGTAAGAGCAATCTTGCATCACCCAAAAATATTTCTATTTTTATATTCAATAAGGGTTATTTTGTGCAGAACTGCTATTTATGGAAAGTTACTACTTTTGGTAATTTTCGTGTGCTCAGAATGATCTGATTTCTTTCTTGGAGGTTCATTTTGGTCATATAAGTCTGCCAGCAAAGTTTCATGGCTAGATCAGGTGTAGTTTTGAAGATATTGAAGATTTTCGGTATTGGCAGCAGGGTACAGAAACTTCGAACTCAGTTTTGAAGGCTTTAGAGGCCCCGAATGAGGTCAAAAATTTGGGTGACGGGCGCTTGCGCGGGTCAAGCCTGTAGAGTGCTTCGTGGCGTTTCCGAAATGGGGTTATAGTGGCCGAGCGGGTCAACTGGTGATGACTTATGCTCTTCGGAAGTTGGGCCACCTGAAATGGCGAAAAATAATTTTCTTCAAAATTTCTGTTCGGTTTTCAAACGTTATCTTGAGCCGACTATGATGTAATAAAATATAAAATAAAATAATTCTAAGTTTGGTCGGCCTTATTGGCTAAAATTCTGGAACCTTCCCAGGCGGTGGATAATTGCCTATATAAGGAAGGCTGTATTATTGTCTTAGGCAGTTCAGAATAGTTCTGGGTAGTAGATCTGGGTATTGATTCGAGGCTTTGTCCTACAGAATATTGTAAGGGAATGCCCATGTGGCTTTGCATATTGTAATTCTGAAAGTTTGTAATTCCACATTTGTGGAGATAATAAGAAGCCAATTTTCTATTCTTGCATATTGTTGTTGTTTCTCTATTTCTATTATGTGTTTGTGGTATTAAGGGGAGCACCCTTCATCAAAAAGATAGATACACAATAGACATTGAAAAATTACTTTTCATCATGACCTCAAAGGAAAATATCGATGGGTACATTTGGCCTAATCATATAGCCTTTCCAAGAGTCATGGTGGTGTCGACCTAAACAACATATATAAAGAATGAATGAAAATTATAGTATATATATAAATTATAAAATATATATAACCTGACATTAAATTTATAGAACAAAACCATGTGCATTTGGTCTGTGACATGTAGCTAATGTTAGTGATAAGTCAGAACATAAATGTGATGTAACACGAGACAATCCAAAATCCTATAATTAGAAAAAATAAGTACAAATCAAAGTTGTACATAAATTAGAAAGTATATAAACACTTAAAATTAATGAAAGAAAAATATAGTACAGGTATATGCAGGCGAGTCACAGTGACTGGTGGGGTAGAGCATGAAGAACTTCCAATCTCAGTGTTACATGAAGCACCCTATAAAATTGCAAAAAATATGTCAAACAGATTATCAATTAAAGTTTTTAAATATGTTAAAGTTCAAATGTACTTAAATGTATCTAGATCAAAGTGCATTTAATGAATGGGGCAGTGATATCTTGAGGTGTGGATGTCATATGATGATGGACAATGAATGATGTAGTGTCAACCCTCCTCTATTCATCAAAAAATCCACATGTTATACTTCATATTTGTATAAATATGAAATTTAATATAGGACTACAAATTATAATTAAATTTACCTCTCTAGGATGATCATCATCCACATAGAGAAAAGAAACATATGATGTGATCTCATCTCCAACATCACCATGTGTGCCACCATCAACATCATCATATCCACCATGGGTAGCATGTGAAACATCAGGATTACTTTGGGCACACCTACATATATCCTCACAACTCATGAAAATATGTGTTATGCTAGGGGAAACCCTCACCTCTAGGTCAACTGCTCTAAAAAATTGCCTGAAAGGGCCACTCAATGAAGTAAGAGTGGATTGCACTACTTGATGATGGACATGTGCAGGAACTACTGGAGCTTGAATAATACCAAGGGGTGTTAGGAATAATAGTCCACAAACACAACTAAGAGGGGGGGTGAATCAGTTGTGAGATAAATTAATAAAATCTAAACTTTAAATAAAAGCTACAGAAAATCAAATGATAACACAGTAAATGCCAACACAATAAAAAAAATAATTTGTCAATGAAACCCGGTTAAAGGTATAACCGTAGTGTGAATTAGCACCCACAAATAATGTATTGAGAGTATAGTATCCTTGTTAAAAATTCTAGTCCTGTTAGGACCTTATTAAAACATTACAGTACAAAGTTATTGTTAAAGGAAAAATCCTATTAGGAGTCAAAGAAATGTAGGCTGAATACCTAGGCTCACTACCCAAAGAAGGTTATGTCCACCTCCATAACTCATTTTTCGCAACATAAGTGTATATAAAGGAAATGCACAATCCTTATGAATTGTCTGATAGAAAATATCACTGCTTGATTAGTTCCAATGAAGTATAAACTATCCTCTGCTCTACATCCAACAAATACAAGCTCATAGCTTCCACAATCCTCTTTTTCATTTCTTACACACTACTTATCTTTTCAAAAAGATCTTACATAAATACCCTACTACAATAAATGATCAAGTCATCCAATTAGGCTTTCCTAATATATAAAAAATTACATAGCCCCTTACTAAGATACATAGGATATCTATAACAAGTATAGAACAATTACACTTCATTAATTAAGGTCCAACAATTGTAATCCATGCTCGCTATCCATAATACATGCTACAACTCTGAAGATGGCCCTAAATAGGTCTCCAAAAAACACACCACAAATGACATCATCATGCTTCCCATGAATTTCTAATATCAAAGAACATTCCCCAATACGTTATCTGACATCCCTTACAAATGCATATACTGAAGCCATATCACTTATAAAATACACTCAAATACAAAGAATAACTCTGTCACAATCCAGAAACCTGTCTTCACCAAATTTTTTGTTACTCAACCAATATAAAATATTATACCATGTGATCTTAGACATAAGATCACAATACCTCTTTGTACAAAAACCTATGTTCTCTCATTCTGAATTAACCGTACAATATTTGTACATTGTAATAACTAGTCTTTTCTTTTCATAGAAACATATGTTGACATCAATGAAAAAACACAAATTAAAAAAACACTGGCAACCAATTCTGAAAACATCCAACAATATTTTCCTTTGGAATCAATGGAAACATATGGTAAAATCCATCAACCCAAAAATAATCTCTCAATAAAACTTTCTCAATATTCTCAACATAATGTCTTCCCAAACAATGAACTCTTCTTGATACAATAAGAATTTTTTCATAGTATCTCTCCCCATTTGACAATAGTGGAAAAGGTTTCCATAAGTCATCAAATATCTTCTATTTAGTCTTCATTAACTAGGTGTTGAATCACCCAAATATATTTTGTAAGGTTTCAATGATCACTACCTACGAGGAGTAGATCAATACATCAAGTCTAGAAAATGATAGAGCTCTGAAGACCTCTGGACTGATACATCCATCCATCATTTAATTCTCACTAGGAGGAGCTTTCACCCCAAGCATACCTCTCAAATACTTAAAGACATCTTTTGGCAATGAATTTGTAAAGATGTCTTCTATCTGTTCCTTTTTACTAATGTATTCCAACCTTATTTCTTTCTCTACTACCTTGTCTCTCAAAAAGTGATACTTAATAGAAATATTCTTAGTTTTAGAATGCATCACATAATTCTTTGACATATTCATTATACTCTTGTTATCACAATGGATAACCATAGGTTCAACAAAATTTATTCTAATATCTTTCAACATTTTTTTTATCCAAACAATCTGAGTGCAATTAATAGTAGTGGCAATATACTCAGATTGAGTAGCAGATTGAGCCATACAATCTTGCTTTTTACTTAACCATGAAACCAACCTTTTCCTAAGGAAAAATTCACCACCACTAATACTCTTTATGTCATCAATGTTTCCTACCCAATCAACATCAGTATAAGAATGTAGTTCAAACTCATATTTTTTACCATACCATAAGCCATATTATAGTGTTCCTTTCAGGTATCTAAATATCCTTTTCACAGTAGCCAAGTGTGTCTATTTAGGATCTACCTGATATCTAGCCATAATTCCAACAACATTAGCAATATATGTTTGGAGTGAGTTAGATATTGTAATCCTCCAATCATTGATCTATACTTGGTTTGAAAAAAACTCTTGGTCTCATCATTATTTGTCAGTTTATAGCCAGTCACCATGGGTGTACCAATAGGTTTACATCTTCCATTCTAAACTTTGCCAACATTTATTTAAGATACTTAGTCTAAGAAAAAAAAATGTCATTCTTGCTCCAATTTATTTGCAGTCCAAGAAATAATTTCATCTCGCCAATCATGGACATCTCAAATTCATTCTCCATTTATTTAGAAAACTTCTTACACATCTCATCATTTCCTCCAAAAATAATATCATAAAAAAAAACATCTATTATCAAAATTCCATCTTGATTAGTTTTTAAGTACAAATTGATGTCAGCATTACCTTTTCTGAATCCAAGACAAAGTAAGTACTTGTCTAACCTTGCATACGAAGCCCTTGGTGCTTGCTTTAGTCCATACAATTCCTTCTTCAACTTGAAAATAGTGTCTTCATCTTCAGTTAGAGAAATCAATCAGGTTATTCTATGTATACCTCCTCTTCAAGATCCCCATTTAGAAATTCATATTTTACATCCATTTGATATACCTTGAAGTCTTTATGTACAACATAAGCCAGAAATAGTCTTACAGCTTCCAACCTAGCAACATGAGAAAATGTCTCTTCAAAATATATGCCTTCTTGTTGTGATTATCCTTTGTAGATGAGTCTTTCTTTGTTTCTTACAACAATTCCTTCTGCATTCATTTTGTTTCTGAAAACCCACTTAGTTGCTATTACATTTTTGTCTTTAGGTCTAGGAACCAATTCCCAAGTGTTATTTTTCTTTTTCTGATCTATCTCTTGATGCATAGCTTTGATCCAAGATTCATCTTTATAAACGTCATTAGTAGTCTTTGGTTCAACTTGAGAAATCAAACAAATTTCTTCCCTTATCTTTGATCTAGTCATTATTCCTTGACTTGCATTACCAATAATTTTATTTTTAGGATGGTTTTTCTTAACATACCTTGGAGTCTTAGGAGTCTCAGTAACTTCATTTCTATCATCATGACAAATATCATTCTCACATTCAATCTCAACATGTTATTTTTCATCTATAGTAGCAACTTCCCTGATTTTAGTATTCTTATAAAAATTATACATTCTCTCTTGTATCTAAAACTTTTCATCTATCTTCACATTAAGTTACTTTCAATCATCTTTCACAATCTCAGGGTAAAACTTTTGTATGCCTTTCTTTTAGTATAATAACCAAGAAAAATTAATTCATCACTTCTAGCATCAAATTTCCCTATTTCATCATCTCTTTTTATATAGCATTTACTTCCAAATATTCTGAAATATTTTACAATAGGATTATGATTAAAACATAATTCATAAGGATTCTTACTTGTACCTTATTTTATTTGAATTATGCTCATTGTGTATATGGATGTCCCAATAGCTTCTCTCCACTATACATAAGATACATTTCCTTCTAGAAATATTGTCCTAGCAATATCTAATATTGTTCTGTTTCTTCACTCTACTATCTCATTTTGCTATGGAATCCTAGGAGAAGATGTTTGTCTTTGTATTCCAATGTCTTTACAATATGAATTGAATAGATTTGATGTAAACTCTCCACCTCTGTCTGTCTCAAACATTTTATCTTTAAGCCTAATTCATTCTCTACTTTTTCTTTGAATATGTTGAATTTGTCAAATGCTTTTGATTTCTCTCTCAAGTAAGTAATCCACATCATTCTAGAAAATTCATCAACAAAAAGTATAAAGTACCTTTCACCATAGTATTATCTTGTCCTTGTAGGTCCACATAGGTCTGAATGTACTAGATCCAACTTTCCTTTCATTGAATATGATTTTCTTTTATACCTACTTCAAGTCTGCTTTCCAATAACACAC
This sequence comes from Chamaecyparis obtusa, assembly GCA_027943335.1. Classification (NCBI taxonomy): domain Eukaryota; kingdom Viridiplantae; phylum Streptophyta; class Pinopsida; order Cupressales; family Cupressaceae; genus Chamaecyparis; species Chamaecyparis obtusa. The sequence goes on from BSBK01004534.1 coordinate 253,631, forward strand.
CCTCTACACATAGTGTTAGATGGTTTTACAATTTTAGGTAGGTCTCTCACTCCATTATCCAAGATTACCTTCACAATATTATCAAAATTAATTTGACAAAACCTTATGTGCCATAACCATCATCTACCTTTGCAACAAAACAAGAAGCTTCAGATGTACTTAACTCAAATACATTACCTCTAGATTTAGTACCAGTTGCAATCAAATTTCATTTCTTACTTCTGATAAAACATTTCCCATCAATTAATTTGAATTGATAACCCTTGTCCATCAGCTATCCAATACTCAACAAGTTATGCTCAAGTCCATAAACAAGTAGTACATTATCAGTGTTAGTCTTTCCATCCAAAGAAATAGATCCCACTCCAATGATAAGCTTAGGAACATTGTCTCCAAATTCACAACACCACCATCATACTTATTTAGTTTAACAAAAATTCTTTTTATCTCTAGTCATATGATGTGAGAAACCATTGTCCATAATCCATTCATACTTCTTATCAACATGTGACACTAAAGCTCTTTCCTCATGTAATGGTTTTTTTTTTAATCTTTGATAGCAATAAATCCAATCTCCTCATTATCAAAATCATCATCAGAAACACCTTCACTTGCACAATAACATTCTTTTTCATTTGAATACTTAGGTTTGTAAAACTTAGATTTATGCTTAGGAACTCTTGTAGGACATCTAGATATAAAGTGACCTATCTTATTGCATGAAAAACATTTCAAAGGTAACATTCCTTCAAACTTACCCTGACCTCTCTTTTCTCTTCTAGTGATTAGGGAAACAATTTCATCTAGCTATCTTTCTTCTTCCTATATCAGTTCCCAATCATTGACATACTCACCTAGCTCTTCTTTTATATTACCACTACTGGTGCTCGCAATTCCAGATAATGTATTTTTACGTGTAGATTCCTTAAATGATGTTTCAACTCTAGGTAAAGAATCTCCCATCTCTACAGCCTCAAAAGTATTTATTTCTGTAATCAACATCTCTCTACTAAAATTTTGTAGTCAAAGGTATAATATATTCTATAGCCCTAACTTGAGTCTTGTAAATAGGTGTTAATGATCTAAGAATCTATACAATGACTTATTCCCCTTCATAAGTGCCTCCAAAATTTTTGATTCCAATCACAACCTTAGTAACTTTCTGTACATAAGCCCTAATATTTTCATCATCTTTCATTTTCAAATTCTCCATCCTTGTTTTCTAGTTCTATAAATTTTCTTGCTTAGTAAAATTGTCCCCTTCATATAATGCTTCTAATCTTCCCCAAATTTTGTGTGCTGAATCTAGATCTTTCACCTTAGCAAATTCTCCTTAAGAGAGTGCATTGATCAGTGCTTTTCTTGCCACCATGTTATATCAAAATGTATTCTTTTATTTGTTGATAGCTTTATCTAATTCATTCTCAGCCTTCATGGTTACCTCATTCTTTGTGACCATCGAGTAGTTAATACCCAAACATAGAAAATGTGTTCGCATCTTGTTTTTCCAACAATTAAAGTTTTCAGGATAATATTTTGGACTATCCTTCTTATATAATTCCATGTCCAACATCACCTCAAGCTATTAAGATTTCTCTCTAAGGACCAGTAACTCTGATACCAATTGTTAGGAATAATAGTCCACCAAGACAACTGAGAGGGGGGTGATAGGGAACCTCCTTGTTTAGCTTAGAGTTACCAAGAAATCACCTTAGGCCACTTCTAGGACATGTTAGGGTTTTCTCAATCCACCCCACTCACTTTGAAAGAGACCATTCTTTCCCACTTCCAAGAATTTTCCTATCTTCATAGGTTACCTTCTTTCTCCTTTAAACCGAGCTCTCCTAAACCATGTTCCTCAAGCCCTAACCATAAGATTTTTTTGCAAGAGGCTAAGGGCTTCTAATAACTCTCTTATAGACTCCTAACATTATTCTATGTTAGCCAAGTTTGGTCCTTTTACCATCACTAGCTAGTTACCTATGTTTTAGGCCTTGTAGCCTTTTTGCCCCAATTAGCCCTCCTAAAACTTAGGAGTTGTAGATTTCAGACAAATCTCCTCAAAGGATCCAAAAATAAGTTTTGGTAGTTCAAACACATGCTACTAGACCTCTGATATTTTCTTTTTCTTAACCCTCAACTTTGTCAGTACACCCTGATTGGGATTTAGGGCTTTTGGCTTGGTTTTGGACTAATCTTTGGTTTCTAGCTTCAAAACTTGACAAGTGAACTTCTTGTGAATTCCTCCTTGTTATTGAGTACCTAAAAATAATTAAAAAATACATCCATTTCCTTATTGGATCATGATATCATTCCTCCTAAAATTTATTTTAACTATTTCTTGGTCTTCCTAGTCAGGCTTCCTTCACTGCTCGCCTAGGGAAAGACCCCAAAAATCATTCTAAGCACTTGCAGGGATAATTCTTATGGAAAAATGTAGTACATTGACCCTATTATCCATCCCCAAAAGGTCATATAGAAACTATGGTGGGAAATGGAGCTAGGTCTACATCTTCTTAACTCTGTCAAAATAGGATAGGAAATAGAACAAACTGAAAGTATTTACAAAATGCACACAAATTCCTAGTCTAAGAAGAAAACTAAAAGAATGAAACTCACTAAAACATGCTAAGATATGAGTTCCAAGTACTACAGTCACTAATTTAATCCATGCAAGGCTTAATACCACCATTGATGTTTAAAACTCTCAAACTCTTCTCACAAAATCCCCTTTTCTCAGTGTGCCAGGTCCGTACAAATGACTACCAACCTCATAAATTAGGGCTAGCTCTTCTTATATCCTCTCATCTCACATGCCTAAGAATTTTAGGAAACCCTAAGACTTTCTAAGAATGAAAACCTTAAGGCTAACAAATGTTGTCAACAACATTTGAAAAGTTGCAATGTTGCTTGGGCAACATTCACAACATTTTACATCTTTTAACCTTTGAGATGAATTAACCTCAATCTAACCTCTCCAAACTTAAATAAACCACCTAGGGCATCTAAGGAGCCTAAAAAAATTAAAACAACATCCTTCCAGTTAATGGCATCATCAAGTATAGTGCCTTCTGTGTGTGTGAATTTTGTACCTAGCTATAGACACAACACTTCAGTAAAACATTAGAGATTAGCCAAAAACCAAAATCGTGCAATGAAATGGAAACTAAACCAACCAGGCAATTTACTACCTTCTAGTAGGTGCGAGTATGATACTCTTAGATTAGACTGAGACCAGTGACAATGCAACACCTAAACGAAGGATTTGAATGCAAAGAATGAAATATTATGAATGCAGATTAAGCTATATTTTTGGATTTTCTATGCAATAATATGGAAAACTATATGAAATTAATCTATAATGAATGAAATTGGAATGCAGATTTGATCTAAAAATGCTATGAATGAGTATGAAACTATGAATAAGAAACTATGTAAAAGCTAAATGATCAACTATGAAAGATCTCACAAAATACCTATCGCAAATATTGAATCCTTCAATCGTCAATTCGCTAGAGTAATTGTGAAAATTTGAGTGTTTTAATTATGAAGAGCTGAGCCTTGGTTTTATAGAAATCTAGGGCTTTGAGGATGCAAGAGAAAAGCCATAAATCACTCTTGATAAACTCAGGTTGATTTTTGAGTTATCAAGAAATCAGAGATAATTAACTCACAAAAATCATGCAAAACCATGCAAGAACAACTTTTTAACTCAAATCACAAGTTTAGATAAGCTTTGAACTCAAAATAGAATGTTGAGTTTCCAAAAGTTAACAACTTGCATTGATTTCCTGATTTTGAGTTTAACTGCTCTTTGAATGTGCACAATTAATTATGAATTAAATAAATAAATAAAGTGATTTATTCTCAACTTAACTGATTTTTGAATTAAAACAATTGATTTATGGGTTAATCAATTATTAAATCAAACTTTATTCAAAAACTATATTATTAAATATTGACAACTAACTTTAATTAATTAAATAAGAATTTAATCAATTAGTCATGAGATTTTAGATTTATTGTCAAAATTAAATAATACAATTTAGGAATAATTTAATTAAATTTAATTAAATAATCAAGTGGCAGTATTAAATCTGATTAATTAAATATTCAGAATATTCAATTAATCAAACTTTAGAATAAATAGGATTTATCACCAAATAATTATTAAATTAAGAATAATTAGAATAAAGTAGGAATATTGCTAGGAATATTGCCCAATGCAAAATTTAGGATAATCAATTAGGATTCAATAATGTGCAGATGTGCCTTAGGTTAGGACTTTGATGTCGATTTCATTTAAATTGAAGATGTAGGAGGTTAATGAACCTATAGCCCATTTTTGGGGTATTACATTTTTCCCCTCTTTGAATTATTATGCGAAGCATAGTGGTTCGAAGAATAGTCTGTGTGTGATAAAGATGTATGAAACTGATTTGAAAGATTTTAAAGATTAACCAATTTTGAGATAGAAACTAATTGAAAGATTGGAAAAAAGAGATACTGACCTAGGCCCAGAATGACCAGGAATCAAGATGATGCTAGCTATATCAACAATGAATTGGTGATTATGAAAAAGTGCCAAAACACCTGATTCTGAACCTTATGATTGCGAAGAAGTGAGTGATCGACTCCAAACCTTAATGTCCTTGTATGAATCATATTGGTATCACATCCTGAACCCATCAATTATGAAGAACCAAGGAAATAAATGAGCCGATAGTTACAAAAAGTTGATACAATTTACAAGATAGATTTAGGATACTAGATTGTAATAGATTTGCCCCAAGCGACGAGGACTTTAGGTGAATCAACAACTAGATGTGGTTGTTGTCTTGATTACTGAGCAAAGATTGATTAAAGAATTGAATTTATAGACTTTGAATGATGTGCAATACCATGCCCCCTTCGGGATGAAAATCAAAATCTGACAAGAAAAGTCAGTGTTATAGTTTAGAAGCATGTTAATTGATTTGAGAAGTGGTTATACAAGTTTGAGAATGCGTTCTGCATCGTTTAGAGGTCCCAAAGACCAAGTTTGACTAGATTTGACCATGAGTTGACCATGGTTGACCAAGTTGAAATTTTGATAGTTTGATGTAAGATAGTCAGTTAAGTTGAATTCTGGATTTCTTTGATGATTGAAGGTTGATTATGCAAGCAGTTAGACATCTTGGGTCCAAAAATTTTAAATCATGATTTTGACATAGTAAATAATCTTAAATTTCAATTTTGATCTTGAAAATGGATTCAGAATGTCGAAATTAGCCAGAGGTGCAATTTTCATGAAAAATGGACCACTTTTGAAAATTAGATCAAAAGCTATATAAAGGCTAAAAGGGTCATTTTCAATTCATTTTCACTGTTGACTTTTGAAAACCTTGTGGAGCCCTCTGAGTGAGAAAATGGAAAAAATGAAGGTACCTAGGTCTCCTCACCATTTTGAGCATAGCCGGAGGCATCAGAGACCTCGACAGTATGGACATCAGGTAGGTGGACCTCTGTGCTTCTCTGAAAATTCAATTTTTCTTTGTTTATAGCATTTAGAGCAAATTTTTCATATGTTTTCAATTTTGAATTTTTGCATGCACAAAAACTTCTATGACTTTTCAATTCTAGTTAGGTCATCGTATCATTAACCCCCAAGAGTCATACGACATTTCATCGGGTCCCTCCTAACTCGTACGAGGAGATATACACTATTGTATCATCATTGTTTGTCATATGGTAACTAGTGAAAACTCGTATGATTTTTTTTGTCAGTTTGCTTTGTCATTTGAAAAATAGTGAGCCCAAAACTCATTTCTAGGTCAAAATTTTGAATTTTCTAATCTTTTAGCTTGATTACTGAGTCCTTGATCCACCTTTTGAAATAGAAAATTGTTCAATTCCTATATTTGTAGCCCATTTTTCAACCCAAGTACTAATAGGATTCCCTATTTTTGTGTGTGTAGGTCACATATCCTGATGTTCACATATGTATCTCACATCCAACCACTCAGAGACTCTGTGTTTCCTTACCTGATCGTATGAGAGTTCATCTTGCTTCATGCGGATTTGAGTATCTGATCCATTTACCTAAGATTAGGGTAAATCATGGACTCTTGACTGTGTTGATAGAGAGATTTCATTTAGAGACCTAGACATTCCACCTGTCGATCGGGGAGATCACTGTGACACCAGAGGATGTATACTAGATACTATGCATTCCCTTCCATTCAGGTCAGTGTCTAGCTTATTTGGTTTTTGGCTAACCTCTAATGTTTTACTAGAGGAAGATAGACAACGTACTGAGCTTCGTGGTGAGGTTCAGAGATTATTGGTAGAGGTTATTCATCAGACCTCTAGATCTTCTTATTATGTTTCTACATACTACGCTATGGTACCACTTGCTCAGAGAGTTCCTTCGTACTCTCATTATATGATAGCATCAGAGGGAGTGAAACCACCTAGAGCTAAGGCAGTACTAGATGCATCACCACCACCTCCACCAGATGAAGAGGATCCAGCTGAAAACTAATCTGTCATGATATTCAGATTATTTTTTTTCTCTTTTGATACTATTCTATCTTCTGACAGTTCACAAGAGCTCATTCTTTTGTACATTGTGCCAGGAGTGCACCATTGACTATTTTGAGTTTTATGATATATATATATATATATATATATGAGATCGACACTTTTGGTTGTGACTTCATTTGTACTTGTCATGTTTTTGATGTATGATGATATCATGTGATGTAAATGCTATGAGTAGAATAGAATGTATGTATAGATTCATGCAATGCAATGATTTTCTTTCATATGTATGAATGTTATGCAAATGTACTTGATTATGGGAAGTGTATGTATGGAAATGTATGTAATGCAATAGATGGAATGAATGATTATGAATATGTAATGTAAGTGCAATGATACACATGATATGTTTCGCATGTATTGATGAAGACACGTACTCAGTCATATGTCAAAAAGGATGTTTAACCCAGGATTGTGATGACTTGTGTTTCTGTGAGAAGACCTTCATATGAGATTCAACTCTTTCTGTTATAGTTTAAGTATAGTTTTTAGAAGTATTGTTGAAGATTGTCAAGGAATTTGTGAGATCATGCAATCATGAAGAGCATAAAATGACATGCAAAATGAAATGCAACCTAAGACCTAGGACCTAGTCACTGATCATGTGTCGGTCATTTGTCATCATTGAGTTTTTTAGGTAACCAGATAAATCAATACAATGCCCACTATTTATGAAACCATAGACATATGAATATCAATTTGTATGCCCAAGAATCAATACAATGCCCACTGGCTGGAAAACCATGGGGTAAAAGTTTAGAGTTGGGGGCCAATTCCGCCGAAGTCCGCGGTGATGGAAAATTAGGAATACAAAATAGGCTCCCAATTTTCACAAATCAGGCACTTGCTTAGTTTCGGGAGCCTAAAGCAATTTCAAAAATTAGACACCCATTCAAAAATTGGGCCCCCATTTAGTATCGGGCACCCAAAGCAAAACGGGCACCCAATTTGTTCAAAACGGGCACCCGATTTGAACAAATCGAGCGCCCATTTTGAAAATCTTTATATATTTTTTAAAAAACAAAATTCATGTCATTTTCATCCACAGCAAAAATGGAATCATGTTTGGTACAGCTCGGGCACCCGGTTTAGCTTCCCCTGTCGACCCCATCTACCATTTTTTTCATCTTTCAGGTATGTACTATTCTTTTTTATTATTTTTTTATGATTTTTGTCTTTAAAAATTATAGTTTCAGGTTATTTTTAATTTAAAAACATAGTTTAATATTATTTTCAAAATTATTGCATCAATTTAATTATATTTTATCTTTCAAACTTATAATTCTTTTTTATTTCAATTTACTTTGTAAATTATTGTACTAAAGTAGAAAACTAGTAAAATTTAGGTATACAATTTATTACATTGCAAAACCCTACATAGAAAACCAAAACCCTAGATAATAAAACAAAAATGTAAACCTAGATAAAAATTTAATTTACGAAACCCTAAACTTAGAAAATCAAAATATAAATTTAGAAAACCAAAACATAAATTTAGTTCAACCAAAACATAAATTTAAAAACACACACACACTCTCTCTCTGTCTCTCTCTCTGTCTCTCTCTCTCTCTCTCTCAAGTTTTGATAATTATTTACATCATTCAAGTTGTAAGGTAAAATATATTTTACAATATGTTAATCGTAAATTATCATGTTTTTATTTGTATGCGGATTGGCAATATGGATGATTTTCACATTGATGAGCTTATAGATCAACATGCACCACCACCTCCTCCACCTCCCCCTCCCCCTCCCCCTCCACCACCCCATCCACCTCCACCTAGAGAGCTCAGGGATAATATTAGTAGAAATGTAGAGGAGATCTTGAGAGACATAAACATTATTAGGCATGATCCATATCCGTCTGTCCAGCTACTACACCTTGCAAATAACATGCTATGCATAGTAGATTCCATACAGAAATTAGACTATGAGATTGATAGTTTTGAGTCATGGAGGGAGTCTATGCATGTATATTATGCTGATGGCCTCTCTTATAAAGAGGTTAATAAGTTAAAAATTACAAAAAATGATTTGGCACGCTATTTTTTGAACCCTACAATGGGTGAGCCGATAGTTGACAAGAAGCCACACATTTCGATTAGATGGTGTAGACACCCCAGGATAGCAGAGCATTTTTGGGAGTGGTGGTGGATGGTATTTGACCATCCACCACATGCTAATCATAAGGTCCCACTTTATTTTTTGAAGAAATTATGGGCTGAGTTTGAATTGGGTAAGAAACCCAATTATTTTGACATGAGAGCATTTCAAGGGGTTGGTTGGGGCATGCCATAGGATAGGCTAGGGGCCAAATTGAGTGATAGAACTAGAAATCATGTGCGCAATGAGCCCCTTGTTCCTCTTCCATCTCCTATACTTCCTGCACCTATCTATCATCGAGCAGTGCAATCATCTCTTGGTTCTTTGAGTTCCCTTACGGGCAATTTGTTATAGCACATGACCCAGGCAAGGACTACCCCCAGCATAGAAAATGTTTGCATGAGTTGTGGGGGTATATGTACGGGTCCCTAGTTTGATCCTGATGCTGCTCATGTTGCCCATGGTGGATATGGTGATGATGCTAGTGGTGCACATGGTGGATATGTCGATGATGATGATGGTGCACATGGTGATGTCAGAGATGATATCTCATCATATGTTGATTTACTTAATGCAGATGATGATCATCCCGTACAGGTAAATTTAATTATAATTTAAATATAGTGTAATATTAAATTTCTTATTTATACAATTATGAGCCATAACATGTGGATTTTTTGGTGAACAGAGGAGGGTTGACCCTCCAACATTCATTAGTCGTCATCATATGACATCGACACCTCAACATCTTGGTGCTCCATTCACGATATGCACTTTGATCTTGATACATTTAAACTCTAAAAAAAATAAACTTTAATTGATAATGTGTTTGATATATTTTTGTGATTTTGTAGGGTCTCTCATGTACCACTAAGATTGGCAGTCCTTCATTCCAAATGCATCCATCGACACTATCCTTTGAGGTGATGATTAATTTAAGTAATTTTTCAATGTCCTGTGTGTATCTAGATCTTAGATGATTAATTTAAATAATTTTTAATTTGTACTTTAAATTTTTTTACAGGACTTGGCTTCATCCACTTTTCATGTAGTTGAGGATGAGGGTGCTCAAGACCAGACAAAGCAGGATCAGGGTGCTCAAGACTAGATAGAGAAGGATGAGGGTACTCAAGACCAGACAGAGCATGTTGATGCATCACAGTCCTCTTCACATGGAGTGAAGAGGACTGTAGATCAGCTAGATGAGTAGAGTTAGATTATGATGACTATTTGGACTATTTGGACTTGTTTTATGATGACTATTTGGACTTGTTCATTTTATTTATGATGACTATTTGGACTTGTTTTATGATGACTATTTGGACTTGTTCATATTATTTTTTATGACTATTTCTACTTGTTTTATGATGACTATTTGGGCTTGTTTAGACTTGTTCATATTAGTTTTACTTGTTGTTAGAGTAGGACTTGCATTATATACTAGTCCACTTGTTATCATATATTGTACTTGGACTTGTTTTTAGAGTAGGACTTTGTTTTGTGATTGTATGTATATATCATGAGTTGATTTGATGGACATTATGATACATGTAAATTATTTCAGGACTTGTTATGTTATTTATCTTAGTCATGAGTTGTTATGTAATTTATCAATTTATCTTAATTAGGACTTGTTATGTAATTTATCAATTTATCCTTAAAAAAACATCTATCTAACAATGAGATCTATTAATTCATGTGTAATTGATCTAAGTACAATATCTAGATACGTGTTACAAGTAATATGAACACTTTGACTAACTATAAAAAAAAATCATCTAGATCTAACAATGACATCTATTAATACATGTAAAATTGACAAGAACAATATGGATGTTACAAACTTAATAACTATTAAACAATGAGATCTATTAAGTGAACATAATCTGACCAATGTGCATAGTTTAATATTTACAACAAAATTAGGTGAATACAAAGTTATGAATTTAACTTAAATATTTAAAACAAAATTTGATGTATAAAAGTGAGTTCATGTGATCTTAAATTATTAACCCAAAATTGTACGAATATAAGAGTGCATTGTACTACATAAATAGTTCATGTCTATGTTCTTCCAGACATCCTGCATCATAAAAATAAACATGTTGAAATGTTAGAATTTATAAAAGTTCATTTAAAGTTAATTTTAATTTTAATTTCAAATCTATATCTCTAAATTATAAATTATGACACTTCAAAGAAGACGTGTAGAAACCATGTACAAATATGACAATTGAACAAAAACTTACATGTATAAATTTGATTCAACCTAATGTACCATCAACATCCTCTCTTTTCTGCAATGCAGATCTATGTTCTTCTTGACATCCTCCATCATAAAAATAAACATGTTGAAATGTTAGAATTTGTGTACTTGAGTTCATTTAAAGTTAATTTTAATTTTAAAGTTAATATGACAATTGAACAAAAACTTACGTGTATAAATTTGATTCAACATAATGTACCATCAACATCCTCTCTTTTTTGCAATGCATCTATGTTCTTGCCGACATGGACTGCATCATAAAAATAAACATGATGAAATGTTAGAATTTATGTACTCAAGTTTATTTAAAGTTAATTTTAATTTTAAAGTTAATAAGACAATTGAATAAAAAATTACATGTATAAATTTGATTCAACCTAATGTACCATCAGCATCCTCTCTTTTTTGCAATGCATCTATGATTGTCTCATGCTCTTCCATTGAAAGTGTCCATAAAATTTTATTAGCAGGTCTCCCTTTGTATCTTTCCAATTTGATATTTGTTGCCACTACCAAATGGGAATAGTGTATAATCTTCTTTTCTGATTGGTAGTCTTCAAAAGCTAGTAAACCATTCCTTCTTGTTAGGTATTTGTGTAGCCATGTACCAACTACCACAATAGACCCAATTGGATATTGAAAATTATCATCATCTACTTGATGACATATCAACTTTTTCTTGGGTTCTACACATCGAGCTAACCAATACTTTGTCTGCTCTTCATTATCCTTAGGTGCAACAATAGCATACACATGTCCTACAAAACAAAATTAAGTACATGTACACTATAAATAAAAATTATTTAAATTAAAGGTTTATAATTCAAATATATATAATCACAAATTATATGACATACACATGTAACTAATATATAATTTAAAGTTTTACAATAAATTGTATTAAATTACCAGGTTGTATGAGATCTGAAACATGATCATAATCTTCTAATGCAAAGGCATGATCCAGGTCTTCATTTATTATAACATCTTCATCTTGTCTCTCACTAGGTGTTAAGGATTTTTTTTGCCATTCTTCAACCCATTATGTATTCTCACATTCTTCCCATTCACCTGCAACACAAAATTGACAAAAACATGCAAGCTCCCTAGTCCATATAGTCCAAGTGTTATAATTAGAACTCCTAAATGAATGCCATTTAGTCGATCCGTTGATTGTATTACAATCATATCTTGAAACGATATTCTTCTCTTCAACTAGCTAGAAAAAATGTCTGATTGTAGAGTTTTGACTTGATCCTATAGACAAACTTGTTTTACACCATTTAACAATTGCACATACATCTTTAAATTTGAGTTGCTCTCTACAAAGGGCTCTCTTAACACATGCACCGACACCATCATGTTCTCCCTTCCCATGTCCAACCTCAAAAAAACTCCAAATATGTTGGATATTTATTTTCTTGTGCATCCTACTCAACCAATAAAACATTTTAGCATTCTTGAATTGTCCTATGCAATTATTTGACCATATTAGATGTTGTGTTATATAAATTTATCTCTCCCTTAAATTTTCATAAAAGGTATTAAAGCAATACTGGACAAACTCCAATGACTGTAACTTATTATCACTCATATAGAAATGGTACTCTCTCAATATTTTCTGATCCTCTTCTGTACTATCAGGTGCATGTCTATAGACAATATGAACAAAAATTATTACTTGCACTAAATTATAATATTGTGGTTAGATCTCATCTTGTGGCGCAAGCGTGTAGTTCTCTGCAAAGTCAACAACTAACAGTATACTACTAATTGGAAATGTACTCTTGCATATGCAAAAATTGTCCATCAAGACATTTAGAATTGTGAGAGTGTTTCACATATTTAGGTATAATCTTACTCTTGAATTCATTCATAAAATCATTAACACTAAGTTTTTCAGTTATTAGGTCGCACCGTTTTCCAACTTTTCCATCCTTCAATGGATACTCAACAGTTTTAAATCTTTGTACATCAACTAGTTTTTGTCCAAAATCAAATGAAATATTTTCATGCAAACATTCATCTAATAATGTAAGATTGCCACATACATCACATACACCAGCAACACATGCATTCAAAAGATAAAATTGCTCATTAGGTGGGTTACAAAACAAATTTGATATAAACTCCTTTACAGTTTCAGGTGGTATATGTATACCACATTCCTGCAACATTTCATTAGTATGCATAGTAGAATGTATAGATCAAAAAATATCATAATGCTAATGAAAATGAACATGAGTTTTGCAACAATAGGTGATTCTTTCTTTGTTAATCCTTACATACCATGGTTTACATTTTTCAAAATATCTTTGACTAATACTAATAGTTAACACCTTATCATCCACAAATTTTTTATAAAATTTTGTTTGAGTCATATCTAAAAGATGTTTTGGATGTGGATCATGAAATTTTGAACCGACTCTTAATTTAAGAACATCTCTGGCATTAGGGAATACTCTTGTATTATCGTGCCAAAAATTTTCAATCAAAGTTTTGACTTCAAAGTAAGTTTCATGTCAGACCTCGGGAGTCTTCCATTGAAGGTTTATAAATGGTTTGCCGGATCACTTTCAAAGTTAACTCTTCTCTTTAAAGGTCTTGTTAAAGTTTTATGATTAATATTAAGATATCCACTTATTTTTGAAATCATTCTTTTATCAGTAGTAGTTTTGTTTACTAAAGCTATTGTTATTGCTCATTGTGCCACATTACTATCTTTGGAATGACTTTTCTTTCCAATTGTGTCAAAGACACTAGCAACAGTTGATACAACTTGTTTTAGAGACTCATCTTTCTTCTTAGTTTTCACATAAATGCCTAACCTCTTCATCACTTTCACATTTTAGACATTTTAATTAATTGTAACATTAATTCACATTGAAACCCCAAATTCTTATTATAAAAAAATTGTCTAAACAATCTGGTCCCATGTGTCCTAATCTGTCTCGATGAAACCAAATCACGTAGATTTTCTAATAGATCAATTTTTAATTAAAATTGTTCATTTATTTTATTATCATTCAAATGAGTTTCTTTCTCAATCGGCGTTTCTATGTCTACATTTACATTGTTGATTTCAATTTGAATTGGTGTTTCATTTTCAGTTTCAATTGGGGTTTGACTTTCAGTTCCTTTATCATTATGACTAACATTACTAATTTTTGAAATTTCACGTGCAATTAAATTTGTTATTCTATTTTCAGGAATAAAATTTAAATCATTTCTATTGTAACCTACTTCTAGCAAATCATGAACATCTTTATCAGAATAAGTTGTAACAATTGAATGCGAAGACATACTTGTATCCAATACTAGATTAGAAGATGCATCTAATTTTGCTTCTTCAACCTCTACATCCATTATGGTGTCTTCATTGTGCTCCTCTTTTGAAACAATTGTTGAAGTCGATGCTCCAACATTATTCGGGTTTCGAAGTCTTTCTCTTCTTTCTCGTTGTCATTTTTCCTCCTCTCTATTTTTTGCAATCTCCTCAGGTTTCTCCATTGACCTCTTTCTACGTTGATTTGATCCCATTTTTGCACCAAAATTCAAGTTGAAACAATCTTTTTTGAATGTCAAATTCAAAATAAGACAAATAAAAGGAATGTTGATAGAAATATTCTCTTTGTCTGCTTTGAATCAATAGAAAACAAAATGAAAAGTTGCAATCATTAGATCAGGCCCATAGTTTGATTTTTTTTATTGTAACGACTCTTTAAGAAACGGGTGCTCATTTTTAGTTTCAAAAAATGGGCACCCATTTTTAGATTTACAAAATGGGCGCCCGTTATTTGCATTTAAAAAATGGGCACCTGATTTGTAAATCTATGGGCGGGAACCTTACCTCCTAGCTTGGGTTTTGGTTTGGGATAGGCTTGGTCCCACCAAGCCTGTGCTTGACCCTGCAAAAAAAAGGCTAAGGCATTACAGAGTAAAATTTCTGCCTTGCCATAATTTTTAGGACAACTTCCCGAATGAATTTTTTGATAAAACAAAAACCCATTTTAGCTCTTATTGTGCAGATTATAAAAATATAAATTTTATAGTGATATGACGAATTTTAATATTTATACAATATTTATTAAGCCAATGTGGTACCTAAACTTGAAATACCAAGGTTAACTAAAACTTTAATAACTTTTTTAATTTTTTGTTTTTTGAAAAATGAGTTACATGTGATCAAACTACATACAATTCTTTTCAATTTTAAAAAATAAAATGAAAAAAGTGAAGTTATCATCAAATTATGGTGTACGTACACCAAAGGTTTAAAAAATGTACTTTATAGTCAATTAAAAATTAATTAAAAAAATATATTCAGTAAAAAAATAAGATAAAATATTCTCATCAATCCTCAGTATTTTAGGTACCTTTTCCCAAAAGGATTCTGAAAAATACATTCATTTACTTCAAAAGAGGGTGTCCATACACGTGTGAGGTGTGGTCCTGAAACATGCATTTTGAAAAATTATTTTTTAGATATGCATACTAAAATTCAATTTATACCATGTGGGTATTGAAATAAATTACATATTTGAAAACTAGATTCCAAGCACTAAATTTTATATTACTAAAGTTTTCCAAGATTCAATCTTTAAGTGCTTCAAATTTGTACATCAATTGATAGAAATTTTGAAAAATAGATAAAACACTTCTACTTTTTGGCCAAAAGTGGGACTCAACTTCTTCCAGCCACCCCATGGACATATGAATATTGATTTTATTTTTGGAAGGTCGAATTAGATATAAGCACCAAGGCACAAACACCAGGATGACCTGAATATCATGTCCATTTTAATATAGCGATTTGTATAAGGATCAGAACATAAATGTTGTGATGACCAGAATATGCCTTGCATTCAAACACATCAAATAGTTGAGATTATTCTAAATCTAGTGTGAATTACCCATAGTGACCCTTTTATCATTCACATCCTTAGGCAAGATCATGTTTCACAATAAGAGAAAGAACTCACTCAAAAAGACAATAGTTAGATCAAATTTATTTGAATTTTCCAGGTATTAATGGTCGAGGTATGCATGGCCATCCAATTCAAGATAGAGGCTCTTATAGACGGACACCATTTCAATCCAAAATTTCCAAGGTTGTTAGATTTTCACATACAAGTAGAAGACAAATAAAATATTATGCCCCCAGTCATCACTCTCTAAATCCTATAAAGGACATCATCGAAGAGCTCGAAGGGACACATTATGAAAAAATCTCAATGTGAATCAGTAAGCATACAAGGAGATAAAAGCATGTAAAAAGCATAGATTGTTTTCAGTTTGATGTTTGATTGCGTTGTTGTAGATGCAAAATCCTTTCTGGAGAGGAGACTGACTGACTAACTTAGATGAAGCTTCAAAGGACTTTGATTGGATATGACATGTCTAAGATACATTGGAAGCCATAGGATATGACATTGATTGCTCCCAAGTTTGAAACATTGATAGGATATAGATGCTTGAGCAGTTTGGTGTACAAACTGACTTTATTGAAAACAAGAAAGTAGGAACAAACCGAGAGTTATGTATAAACTAAAGCAAGACTAAAAGTTGGGAAAGACCAAGATTGCGCTAATAGATGGAGCATTTTGAACAAGTGGCACCCACTTGCTGGGTTTTCACCATCTTGGCAGAGATTATATTTTTGCTACCAAGGCGCTTGTTTCCAGGTTTTCACCAAGGCACTTTCTCTTTTTCTCATTTTTTTCTATTTTTCATTTTTCAATTTTTTTTTTGATATTTTTGGTATTTTCATTTTTTTTGTCAATCATCAAGGTGCCTATTGCTAGGTTTTCACCAAGATGTTCATTTTTTCAAGACTTTTTCAGATTTTTAGGATTTTTCAGGATA
Organism: Chamaecyparis obtusa; assembly: GCA_027943335.1. Classification (NCBI taxonomy): domain Eukaryota; kingdom Viridiplantae; phylum Streptophyta; class Pinopsida; order Cupressales; family Cupressaceae; genus Chamaecyparis; species Chamaecyparis obtusa. The sequence goes on from BSBK01004534.1 coordinate 270,447, forward strand.
TTTTACCATAGACTGAATGCCTTAGGCATAGAATTTCTTCAGATGGAGAATGTTTATTAGTTCTCAAAGCTGTTCTCCTTCAATCATTGAGAGTTGATAGGCACCAGAGCCAAAAGTAGCAGTGATAACAAAGGGACCCAGCCAGTTGGGTTCAAACTTCCCTTTACGCTCTCTATGTGATTGATTTTTAGGATTCTCTCTCAAGACTAGATCACCATCCTGAAATTCTTTGTGTTTGAATTTCTTGTTGTAACCTCTAGACATTCTTTTCTGATACACTCTGAGATGATCATATGTTGCTTGTTTGCTCTCATCTAGAAGTTCAAGTTCTTGAAACCTAGACACTATGTAGTCATCATCAGTTACTAGACCATGCATTTTGATTCTTAGTGATGGGATTTCAACCTCAATAGGCAGTATCACTTCAGTCCCATAAACTAAAGCAAAAGGTGTAGCCCTAGTGGGCATTTTGATACTTGTTCTACAGGCCCAGAGAGCTAGACTGATCATGAGATGCTAGTCTCTTCCTGTCTTATTAACTGTTTGGTGCAAGATTTTTAATAGATTCTTATTAGAAGCCTTTTCTTGTCCATTCCCTTGAGGATAGTAGATAGATGACCAATGTTGTGTAATCTTGAATTTGGCACATAAATCATCCAAGTCTTTGTTCTTAAATTTTTCACCATTATTTGTGACTATAGAATGTGGAATACCATACCAGCATATGATGTAGTTCAAGATGAACATAGATTTTTTTTTCCAGTTGTTTGTGTTAAAGGGACTGCTTCTACCCACTTCATAAAATAATCTATAGCTGTAATAATGTGGGTATGCCCATTAGAAGAATGAGGATGTATGGATCCTATAAGATCAAATGCCCATTGATGAAAAGGCCATTATGTAGTGAAGGGGATTAGATCTCTCCCTCGAGCATGAATTAAGTTGCCATGCACTTGGCACTTTTGACAGTTCTTAGAAAACTTGATAGACTCTTTCTCCATTTCAGGCCAATAGTACCAAGCCCTAATAAGTTTTTGAGCTAGTGTTAAACCGTTTGAGTGTGACCCACAAATACCATCATGGACTTCTTCTAATGCACATTGAGACTCTTCCCATTCTAAACATCTAAGTAGCGTACCATTTAGACCTCATTTGTAAAGATCATAACCAATGATGACATATCGAGAGGCATTTTGGATAAGCTATCTCTTTTCATGGTGGTTAAAGGTATCGGGAATGATTTGGTTTTTGAGATGGGAGAATAGGATTTTATATCAGGATGAATCATGACCCACAACAGTGTAGATCATACGGGTATCAGGGGAGTCATATGCAGGATAAGATAGTGCTTCCACTAGGAACTCATAACATAGCTCATGTTCAGGCTATTGTAATAAAGTAGATAATGTTGCCATTGTGTCGGTAGCCTTATTCTTTGTTCTAGGTATTTGTTCAAATGTGATAGATATGAAATATTTCTTTAGATCATCTACCATTCTCTTATATGGAATAATCTTTTCATCCTTTGTTTGATACACATCATTGACCTGATGGATTACAAGTTGTGAGTCTCCATGAATGTATAGTTCTATTATTCTCCACTCAATTGCTATTTTCATACCATTCAAAAGGGCTTCATATTCAGCAATATTGTTTGTTCAAGGAAATTTGATTCTGAACACCTTAGGAATGGAGTATCGTTGAGGAGTGATAAACAAGATACCTGCTCTAGATCCATTCTGTGTATAGGAGCCATCAAAGAACAATTGCCATTCTCTAGAAGAAAGATTCATGATAGAGGAATCTAGAAATTCCATTTGCATTGGCGTATCATTAAACAAAGGTGCATCCTCTAATTGATCAGCAATAACTTTTCCTTTAATGGATTTTCTTTCAACATATTCAATGTTAAATTCACTTAAGAGCATGACCCATTTGGCTAATCTACTCGTGAGGCCAACTTTGCTTAGTAAGTACTTTAGTGGATCAATCTTAGCTACCAAATGTGTGGTATGAGCCAACATATAATGTCTTAGTTTCTATGATGCAAAGATCATAGCTAGACAAGCCTTTTCAATCATTATATAGTTTTTCTCATATGCCACCATTGTTCTACTGATATAGTATATAACTCTTTCTTTCTTGTTTTCATCATGTTGTGCAAGCAATTCCCCCAGTGATGTATCTCTAGTGGAGACATATAAGATCAAAGGCTTCCCTTGAATGGGAGGCATCAAGATAGGAGGATTTGATAGATATTTCTTGATATGATTAAAATTCTTTTCACATTCCTTGCTCCATGCAAAGGTCACACCTTTATGTAATGTCTTTGTAAAAGGTTGTGATATGTCTGCTAGTTGAGATATGAAGCATCTGATAGATTAAACTCTCCCTTGCAATGTTCTCATTTGACTGATGTTCTTGGGAGGTTGCATCTCCATTATAGCCTTAACTTTAGCTAGATCTACTTCAATTCCTTTCTTTGAAACAATGTAGCCTAAAAGCTTTCCAGAAGTGACACCAAAAGAACACTTCTTAGGATTTAGTCTGAGACTAAATTTTTCCATTCTATCTAGTATCTTGATCAAGTCATCTAGATGTTCAGCTCTAATCATAGATTTTGCTAAAGTATCATCAACATAATCCTCCATATTTACGTGCATCATGTCATGAAAAATAGAAGTCATAGCTCTCTGATATGTAGCACCAGCATTCTTAAGCCCAAATGGCATGACATTCTAGCAGAAGGTACCCCATGCACATGTGAAAGTAGTTTTCTCTTGATCCTTTGGAGCAATTTTGATTTGATTATATCTAGAAAAGTGATCCATCAAAGAATACATCTCGAAGCCCGCAGTCATGTCCACTATCATATCAATGTTAGGTAATGGAAAATCATCCTTAGGGCATGCTTTTTTCACATCTCTCAAATCTATGCACACTCTTATAGATTTGTCTAGTTTAGAAATAGGTATACTATTAGAGATCCATTCAGTGTAATCAATAACTCAGATAAATCTAGCTTTTAGGAGCTTCTCTAATTCAGCTTTTACCAAGAGTGCAACATGTGGATGCATCTTTCTCAATTTTTTCTTAATAGGTTTAACGTTTGGAGCTATAGATAAATGGTACAGTATAAGATCAAGATCCAACCCTGGCATATCTGAATATTTCCATGCAAAGTTGATCTTCTTTTATATTAAGAATGTTGTAAATTTTTTATTCTCTTCTTCTGATAAATATTGTACAACATGGATCAACTGTGGTTCCTCTACTATTCCCAAGTTGATAGATTGAGTGGGCTCAATTAGAACTGGAGATTTCTCCTATAAATGACTCAAAAGGACATCAAATATCTCATCCTTAGGCACCTCAAAGAGGTTTTCACCTTTGGATACCTCTTTTATTTTTACTTTTGTAGGTTCTGAGACTACCACAAAGTGGTTTCCACCCTCAAAACTTCTTTTCTTTTTATTCTTATCCTTATTTTTTTTACAAAGATACTTGATGTACAACTTCATCATGCTAACGCTTGGTTCATTGATGGAAGTCCTCATAGGCTTGACTACATTTAGGTAGCAAGAAAGGGCATAGTCATTCAGGAAGGTATAAATACCATAGCTCAGATTTGTGGAAGTTTGGTCAAGAAGGTCAGGATGTTGGATAGTCAAAATGGTAAAAGATTGGGAAAGAGTGTTTACAGATATGGATCTATCATCATTGGTCCTAACCTGACACTTGAGTTCAAAGGTGATATTACAACTTAAGACATTCAATTCATGAATAGGCTCAATGTAATTTTGCATGTCCACTTTAGCCATTGGTGGACTAGACTCGATAAGTTCATCATTTCGCTCTAGACTTACATTGGGTTTAGGTGCATATTGGTGAATAATATCAACATGATTTTCTATAATAAGTTCATCTGGTTCTAGAATAAGCCCCCATTCATAGTCATTTGATTCATCTTTTGTTTCTTCATCTAGACCTCTAGGAAATCTAATTGTTATACACTAAGTTTTCACCCTTGTCTCAAGCTCTCGTAGTCTTGATAACCTAGTATAACATGGGAATCAAGTCCAGGTTGTGGGACCTATGCTAACTGAGATGAGACCTCTAGGTTCTAGGCTGGTTCCTCTTGGATAATCACCTTAATTTGGTTCTTGACATGAAAAGTAAAACTTTTGAGGGAAAGGGATAGAAGGAATGCTTGAAAGGGAAATGACTAAAAGAAAACTATCCTACTAGGTGATACACCAAAAATAAAGGGTTTGAATCTCAGTATAGAGGATGAAAATAATGAGAGACTTAGATCTAGTAGATCACAACTCAATAAATAGGCTTGCATAAGTATTTCATAGAGGGGTCTGCAAATAAAGAGGGTATTCAGGGAAAGAAAGAGATTCTTTCACAAATAATAACACTCTTTGGAGTAGACAACAATCTATGACCTACAAACAAACATTCACCTCTGTAACTAGGTATAGGAATGAGACAAGATTGCTAAGGGGTTGTAGTATACCCACAAAAGCATTCACATCAAATCATTCACAATAATACACATAAATTGTAGAAAGAAAGGAGGATCAAGAACCCTAAGGTATCATTGAGAAACATCATATACTTTGATTCAATAAGAGAGAATAAAAACAAGGGAGCATAAGGACATAAAGAATTGTCACAAAGTACCTTTGCAATATTTGAATCCTCAATGAAAGATTACAGAATGTAGAAAACCAGAGGACAAAAAAAATACCACAAATAGCCTTCTAAGAAAAGAACCTTTTCTCTTTTACAAAATGTGGACTCTCTAACCTCTTGAGCACTAAGGCTCCAAAAATACAATATATACATCTCCTGCATGTAGGTAGGAGAAAAACCTAACTAGGGTTACATGATTTTACAATAAAATAGAAAACCCTAACTACATATCAAATCTGATCATAAAAAGTATCTCTGCAGCATTAAGGCTAATCAGATATGTTGCGTGCCCATGCCTGTACTACATCAAACCTTGATCCATCTACCCACCTGCAACTCGGCCTTGCCGTGAATGCTCACAATCTGATCTTGTAGATGTTTGGGTTTTTAAAAAGATAACCCTACAAAAGGTGGCAACAAGCCCATTATAGCTTTTAGCATGACGTGGTACTCTATAAAATCTATGGCACTGATGATCAGATTCTTTGCTATCATCCCCTCAACCTTCACTATCCTGAGGAATTCAATTCCAGCTACCCATTTGTCATGCATGGCCACAAAATGCAAACCCTAGCAAAATAAATATTTAAATTTGAAAAAGAATGACTAGCAGGTCGATTTTAAACGGCAACTGTCAATTGTTCTATCTCCTGATAGATCAGATGGCTTAGATACACCTAGAAAAACACTTTTAAGACCCCTCTAACAAGTCAACAACCACCATGGAAGTTAGTAGCCAATCACCAGTGAGCAAGTCAACATCCCTGATAGATCTTGGACCCACATCCCTGAGAACACCATCGGATGACTATCGCTATACCGTGATCGTAATGATCAAGTTTTTTGGATCTCCGGTATAATGATAGCCATGAGATCTGACCACAATTTAACCTCTTTAGAAACCCCTGACCCCACGGGCCCACTGACAACATACACATTGCATACTAACCAACCAATCAAATGCTACCCCCTTGGATACACATCGCATTCTTCTGACATCAGACCTACTGCCTGAGATTCTGATGTAACAGTTGGGGTATGATCTCATAGGGTCAGAAGATTCTATGAGATCATACGACCACTATAGATCCTATCCTTTCTAACACATCTATAGATACTTGGCCCCACTAACATTCTTCCACTTATATTCAACCTTATCCAATCACAAGCTATCAAAATGGATCCACGTTGTGACTATCCCTGGCACAGGACCCACTGTCAGAAGATCTGATGATGAAGGAGGATCAATGGCTATCGCTATACCGCCAGATTAACTAGTTCACATCTTGAGCCCCTAGTATAAAAATGACCACATGATTAAGTCAAAACTTAACCCATCAAAGAAGATGGCCCCATTGACAAGCTACTGAATCAGACACCACCGATGAATCAAGAACTACCAAATAAGATGAGGTGGCACCGGTCCCACTGACAAGATGAACTCTGTAGGTGGGAAGATCGATGATCATTGCAAGATCTCAAGGAATCTTTTAGGGCCATGAGATCATGTGACAACTATCAGATCTAGAATCTTGGCTTGGCCGCCGATCTAAGACTGCCAACCAAAATGGTAACCACTCACGGGATTGCTGAGTGTTAAGGGGTTAGCCGCCAGGAATTAGAGACTTGGTGACTGAAGGATTTTAAAATTCACATGTAAATTGAGATGACTTAAGTTGTCAGGATAAAGTAAAAATAAAAATATAATGTGGCCAAAGGGTATTGCAAGGTAACGGCTAGTTTATGAATTTTTCTAGGGGTTTTTCTTCTAGCTAGAGACCTAAAAGATATTGCAGAGACCAGGGGAAAAGAGGTTGACTTGTGAAATTTTTTGGGGTGTTTGACAAGATAAAAATAGAGGCCTAGGGATTATTTTTTGCCAAATTTGATGCATAGGAAAATTTGGGTAACATTTTGGTGATTTTTGTTGGATGTTAGCCTACTAGACATGGGAAACCAGTGACCTTAACAATCCATTGGGCATGGGGTCATCAAAAATAAAAAATTATCATAGGGAGACAACACTTGTGCACAAGAACTTCTTGGAAAGTAGGAAACTAACCTAGAAAATAGGGAAAGGAACAAAAAGACACATTTACAGAAATTTACACAGTGGAATTAACCTCAAAACAAGGCTTCAAGTGAAAACCATTCACTAAGATTGGCAAGGCATCACCTTCAAGATTTGATAGCTAGAAAGCATTGGATCCCCTGAACTCTATTATAACAAATGGTCCACCCCAAAATGAATCAAATTTGGTATGTCTGTTAGGCTTGAATCTAAACACATCCCATTTGAGAACTACATCTCCAACTTTGAAATTTTTGACCCTGGCTCTTTTGTCAAAACTCCTCTTTGTTTGAATCTAATGGAACTCTGTATTTTGCATTGATTTGTCTTTGATCTCTTCCAATTCTATCAATTGAGCATACCTGATCTACAAAGGATCTCCCTCTTCAAATAGGGCATATTGAGTGGCTAGGTCTAGAGCTAGTAATTCAGTTGAAATGGACAACTTAGCCTCTCTACCATATACTAGCATATAAGGAGAATTACCAATGATTTTCTTTGGGGTAATTTTGTCTAACCACAAGGCAGACCTGAGTTTAGTATGCCAATCCCTCTGATTGTCTTGCAGAGTCTTCTTGATTATCCTAATCAAGTTCTTATTTGTTGATTTAGCTAAGCCATTGCCTTGGGGGTACTCATTGGAACTAGTATTTAGATAGATGCCATTCTTGACTGCCCACCCTGAGACTTTGAGGCCTGTGAATGCTAATGCATTATCTGAAATTATTGAATCTGGAATGCAAAACCTATGAATTATATCATCATAAAAACTTAATACAACACTCTCATTGGCTTCTTTTAAAGCAATTGCTTATGTCCATCTAGTAAAATAATATATTGTAGTAATTATCCATTTATGTTCTACACTAGATGGGGGATTGATCATGCCAATGAAGTCTATACCCCACCTCATGAAGGGTTTCTCTATTCTGACTGGCTGTAGGGGCAAGGTTGCAAGCCTTTCTTTTCCTACAAACATGGCACACTTGATATATTTACTCACATACTCATGACTATCCTTAAAGATAGATGGCCAATAGTATCCAACCCTCATGATTTTAAAAGCAGTAGTCCTAGGAGAAAAATGGCCTTTAGAAGGTCCATCATGAAACTCAAATAGGACATCTACTATCTTTTCTGAATCTATGCATCTTAAAAGGACACCACTATGATCCTTCCTGAAAAGAACTTCATCTATCAACACAAAAGGAATAGATTGTAACCTATAATACCTCCTTTTTGCTAAATCCAAACCTGTAGGACATTGTCCTGTCTTCAAGTAATTAATCATATTAGGCAACCAACTTGTTTCCTTGGCTTGTTCTTTTGTAAAATGCACAACCAATGATGCATCCATTTGCTCTGATTTCTTTGAACTCTCACCTGATGCCAAATGTTCACAAAGACCTCTTCCTCTAACCAGCTTGGTGGTTTGAATATCTATGTCATACGCCATCACCTTGGTGATCCAACCAGCTCTTTTCTCATTTAGGTCCTTGGAAAGCAAAAATTCTTTGATGCTTGGGGGAGTAACCTTCAAGTGTACCTTGCTATGGGTCAATAGATATCTAAACTTTTTAAGGCTCTTCACCATAGAAAGCACATGTTTTTCCATAAAAGAGTATCTCTGTTCATACTCCTCTAAACCTTTGCTAAAGAAAGTAATAGGTTGCTCCAATCCATCTAAATTTTCTTGGGTCAACATAGCAGATATGGCATGATGACCTCCATAAGCATAAAGGATGAAATCCTTATTAAAATTTGGGTTTAAGAGGGCAGGAGCTTCTATTAGAGCCTCTTTGATAGCCTAGAAATTAGCTTTTCCTTCTTTAGTCCAACTAAAAGTTGAACTCTTCTTTAACATGGCTGTCAAAGGCTTGAGTAAATCTGCAATGTTAGGCAAGAACCTCCTAACAAAATTAATCTTTCCTATGAAAGATTGGAGACCTTTCTTGTGATGTGGCAATGGTAGCTCTAGGATAGCTACAATTCTCTCAGGATCCACTATGATTCCTTCTTTGGATACTACATATCCCAACAGCTTTCCTTCATGAATTGTAAACACACATTTCTTGGGATTAATAGATATCCCAAATTCCCTACATCTTTCAAAAATCTTCCTCAAATGTTTGATGTGATCTACTGCATGTTTGGAATAGATAGTTATGTTATCTAAGTAGACTAGCACAAACCTATACATTAGGCTTTTAAAGGCCATATCCATTGCCTTTTGAAATGTAGCACCTACATTTGACAAACCAAAGGGCATCTTTTGATAAGCCATGGTTCCCCACTTGGTTGTAAATGTAGTCTTCTATTGATCCTCTTCATTCACCAAGATCTGATTGTACCCTGAATAGCCATCCAACAATGAAAATCTCTCAGATCTAGAGACACGTTGTAAGATTTGTTCCATGGAGGGTAGTGGATGGCAGTCTTTTAATGAGGCCCTGTTAAGATCCCTGAAGTCAACACATAACCTCAACTCCCCATTCTTCTTCCTGATAGGAACAAGGTTGGAAACCCAACTAGTATGCTTAATGGGGTAGATGATACCACTTTCTATTAGTTTGAGTACTTCTTTATGCATAAGTGGCTCAAGTTTGGGATTAACAGGCCTTTGCTTTTGCCTTACTGGTTTGGCAATAGGCTCTAATTCAATAGTGTGCTGGGCAAGGGATGGATCAAAACCTTTGAGGTCCTCATATTTACATGCAAAAACATCATTGAATTTCTTGAATAATTGGGTATAAGCTTTGTTTTCCAATTCATTGTTTACCTTTCCAAATTGTAGGTTCTTACCTGGTTCCAACTCTAGTTCAACACAATGTTCTTGTTGAACTACCAGGCCAGCTTTGTTTTTCTTAACTTCATCATCCTTGTTGAAGATAGTCTCTAATGTGACAAGACCTCTAGGCATCTTATTAGACTTGAGTTGTATCACTTGATCACCATAGCTTTGTGATAGCCTATCTTGATTGTACTCTGAAAAAACATCTTCTTCAAACAAGAATTGCAAAATTTGTTCATCATTGTCAAACACCTGCCAATTGATTGTTATCAGGAATAGAGGGTTTGAAAATAACTTTGATATGCTATTGATCTATTTCTTTTGAAATGCTATTTGGAATATCATACTGAGATCCAACAATAGCTAACCTATTTGCATTTTGGTTTAGCTTCCTAGGGATAGCAACAATATTGAAAGAACAAAAATCTTCAATTGCATCCCAAACTCTATGCTTGTATGTTTTCAAAGTATCATTTTTTGTTTCACTTATCCCTCTTACTTGGCTGACAACTAATTCACTATCACCATAAACTTTTAAGGCCTTAAGCCCTCTTTTTCTAGCCCATTCTAGTCCATTAACTAGACTTTCATACTCTGCAGTATTGCTAGTGTAGGAGAAACTGAATCTAAAGGTAGTATAATACTTTTCTCCTTTTGGGGACACTATCATAGCACCACCACCAAAACCATGCCTACTTCTAGCTCCATCAAAAAATAGTTCCCAAACCTGATTGCTCTAATCTTTTGAATCAGTGTCTTCTTTGAGAAGGCTTGGCTCTACGACTCCACTTTCTTGCATCAAATAACTTCCCAAACCAAAATCTAAAACAAGATTTTCTTGGGCCTCTGAATCTCTTTCATCTAGAAGAATATCAGGGATACTTTCTATCTTTGTGCTTGCTTCACTAATGGTTTGGAAGTCACTGTCATCAAATATGGGGCAGTTTACATTGATGGCATTGGATACATATGGCTCTATATGGTGTGATGCTAATGGTTCTGATTTAATGGTGACCTTGGTCCCATACCTTGTATGAAATAACATGTGAGACTAGTCAAAAGATGGATAACCTCCTGTCTTGGTTGTAAACTCCCTTGAAAGACATATAGCAAATAATCCAACGAGATCTATGACATATATATCAAGGAGGATGGAAAAATTAGGACTAGCATGTAAGATTACACTAGTATCCTTAGCCACACCTATAATATTGATTAAGCATCCATCAAGTTGGGTAACCTTCTTTTGGAAGGGTTCATATTTCATTCCTAATTAGTCAACTACTTTTTTGGGCAACACAGTGCTAGTAGCTCCACTATCTACCATAAAATTATGCACTAAAGATTTTCCAATGATTAAAGATACATAAAAGGGGGGTGGCTTTGAATTCCTACCTTGAATGGAATTGCCTTTGGAGTTTCTACTTGGAACATCCTTTTCTTGATCAGTGTTAACCAACACTAGCTTTGCAGCTTCTTTTGTAGGTTGAGGAGTTGTCACTTCTATCATGGCCTTCTTCAAGATTTTAGGTTGTCCTAGAAGAGCCAAAGAGTCCCACATGGACATGGTGACATTCACCTTCTTCATGTTGTCTATGATATTAAAAGGTGTCACAATGTGTACTCTCTATTGTGTTTTCACTATGATGGGCTCTACCTCTTTGGAATGTTGGCCCTCTTTGCTTGTAATGACAGGAGCCTCCTTAGGTGTGATGGGAGTAGCTTGTTGCACTGGTTCTATAGATGTAGTAGCTTTGGCATTAGAATCTTCTCTCTCCATGTCTTGAGCTCTTCTCTTTTCTGTTGTATAGGCAACAAAAGCAACCTCATCATTGACTCCATTGAAGTCCAGTTGCTCCCAATTGAAAAGAGCAGTCTATTTTTCTTGTGAGTCTTGTTGAGGCATTGACCCACTAGATGAAACCTTTGATTGAGCTTGTGAGGAATTTTGAACCATTAGAGCTTGGTTCATCCATCCATTTGAGCATGTAGCCTGATTGTGAGGCTGATTACAAGGAAAACACCATTCATTATCCATAGCCAAATTATTTTGACTAGGAACCATATCCCTCACTAGATTTGCAGAATTAAGAGGTGCAAGATTATATGGTTGGAATGGTCTCTGATTGAAGCTTTTTCTTTGTCCTTGATAGCCTCCTTGGTATGGCAGCCTATTTTGATGACAAGGCCATCCTTGATTTTGATATTGCTGAAGAGGACCTTGGCCTTGTGGCTAAAATGGTGGTTTGATTCCTTGACCTTGCTTCTTCAAATTTGTAACCTCTTTAGTCAAGGTCTGCAACAAATTGGTCATTTCTTGTTGACTACTTTGTTGGCTATTCTTTATTTCTTGTAGCTCTTGAGAGAAACCTATTCTCATCTCTTGACCACTGGTACTAGCTTGAGGTGCTAATATGGTGGGAATAGAGGTAAATGGGGGTACTTGTGCAGGTGTAATGGGTTGAAGGCTAGGAAAAATAGGTATAGGAGGCCTTCTTTGTATCATGCCTTCTTGAATTAAACAATTTTCAGCTTTGAAAACTATGTCAAAAGCTTGGGGAAGAGAAGTAGCACCCATGGATTGGATCATGATAGAAATTTGACCATTTAGACTTTGCAAATAGTATAGGAAGGCATGGTCAGCTGATGGTCTCACAAAGACTAGAATTCTATTACATGTTTTGAGGAATCTACTATTATAATCTGTCATTTGTTCTTGAGGGTCTCTCTTAATGGTTGTTAACTGCACAACTAGAGACAAGTTATCTAATTTATCCTCAAAATGCTTACTTAACACATCCCCTAACTCATCCCATGAAGTAATGGAGCCAACAGTTAGAGTTCTAAACCATTCTAAAGCCTTACCTTTTAGAGAGGCTGCTAATAATTTTGTGGCCACATCTTCTTGAGTAATGTTGTGTATGCTGTAGATGGTGGTCACATCTCTTATGCGCTCAAAAGTAGTTTTTTTCCCTTCACCTCTGAAATTAGGTATACTCTTAAGTGCCACCAAGGGCACATCATGATGCACTGCAAAGGCTAATGGACTCCCTTGGTTGAATGATGCAAAGGCAAACTGTCTAGCCATTGTAGGAGCTAGAATCTAAAGATTAACAACTATGTGAGTTGTATTTGATGCTGGATTAAAATCCTCTTCTAGATCTTTGGTTAGAGATCTGCCTCTTCTTTTGGAATAAAAGGGAAAAGGTCTCCTTTTTGAGGTATCAAGAGGTTTTGATTGAACTCTCCTTGTAGGGGATGTTCTTTGAATTGACCTACCTTTGTGACTTCTTCTTGAGGGAAACTCTAAAAATTGAGTGGGCTTTGAGCTTCTAGTCTCAATCTTTCTCATAAACCTTAAACAAGGTTGGCCTGTATCTTTGGAATCAGTGGAGTCACTAGATATACTTGATAGAGAAACTTCTAAAAGTTTGTATTATGTAATCTACATATCAGAGATGACATAATCTTCCAACATGAATCTAATCTTTATTGTCCCACCGGGCGTGCAAGAATTGTTATAGACTAGCACCAAGGTGGGGAATCCTTGAGCTTGAGCCTTGTGTATTGAACTCCTTTAATCCTTTTGTAGATGAACCAATAGGAACACCTTTGAACATTAATCTCATCTTTATTGTCCCACCGGGCATGCCAGAATTGTTATACACTAAGTATGCACCCTTGTCTCCAGCTCTCATAGTCTTGATAACCTAGTATAGCATGGGAATCATCTCCATGTTGTGGGACCTATGCTAACTGAGATGAGAGCTCTAGGTTCTAGGCTGGTTCCTCTTAGATACTCACCTTAATTTGGTTCTTGACATGAAAAGTAAAACTTTTGAGGGAAAGGGATAGAAGGAATGCTTGAAAGGGAAATGACTGAAAGCAAACTATCCTACAAGGTGATACACTAAAAATAAAGGGTTTGAATCTCAGTATAGAGGATGAAAATAATGAGAGACTTAGATCTAGTAGATCACAAATCACTAAATAGGCTTGCATAAGTATTTCATAGAGGGGTCTGAAAATAAAGAGAGTATTTAGGGAAAGAAAGAGATTCTTTCACAAATAATAACACTCTTTGGAGTAGACAACAATCTATGACTTGCAAACAAACATTCACCTCTGCAACAAGGTATAGGAATGGGACAAGATTGTTAAGGGGTTGTAGTATACCCACAAAAGAATTCACATCAAACCATTCACAATAATACACATGAATTGCAGAAAGAAAGGAAGATCAAGAACCCTAAGGTATCATTGAGAAACATCATATACTTTGATTCAATGAGAGAAATTAAAAGCAAGGAAGCATAAGGACATAAAGAATTGTCACAAAGTACCTCTACAATATTTGAATCCTCAATGAAATATTACAGTATGTAGAAAATCAGAGGGTAAAAAAAATACCACAAATAGCCTTCTAAGAAAAGAACCTTTTCTATTTTACAAAATGTGGACTCTCTAACCTCCTGAGCACTAAGGCTCCAAAAATACAATATATACATCTCCTGCATGCAGGCAGGAGAAAAACCTAACTAGGTTTACATGATTTTACAATAAAATAGAAAACCATAACTGCCTATCAAATCTGATCATAAAATGTATCTCTATAGCATCAAGGTCGATCAGATATGTTGCATGCCCATGCCTATACTACATCAAACCTCGATCCATCTACCCACCTGCAACTCAGCCTTGCCATGAATGCTCACAATCTGATCTTATAGATGTCTGGGTTTTTAAAAAGATAACCCTACAAAAGGTGGTGACAAGCCCATTATAACTTTCAGCAAGACATGGTACTCTATAAAATCCATGGCGCTCATGATCAGATCCTCTTTTATCATCCCCTCAACCTTCATTGTCCTGAGGAATTCAATTCTAGCTACCCATTTGTCATGTGTGGCCACAAAATTCAAAACCTAGCAAAAGAAATATTTAAATTTGAAAAAGAATGGCTAGCAGGTCGATTTTAAAACACAACTGTCAATCATTCTATCTCTTGGCAGATCGGGTGGCTCAGATACACCTAGAAAAACACTTTTAAGACCTGTCTAACAAGTCAACTGCCACTATGGAAGTCAATAGCCAATCAGGTGAGCAAGTCAGCATCCCTAAAAAATCTTGGACCCACATCCCTGAGAACACCATTGGATGGCTATCGCTATACCGCGATCGTAACGATTCAACTTTTTGGATCTCTGGTATAATGACAGCTGCGAGATCTGACCACGCTTTAACCTCTTTAGAGACCCCTGACACCACAGGCCCACTAACAACATACACATTGCATACTCACCAACCAATCAAATGCCACCCCCTTAGATACACATCACATTCTTCTGACATCAGACCCACTACTTGAGATTCTGATTTAATGGCAAGGTTATGATCTCATAGGGTCAGAAGATTCTATGAGATCATACGACCACCATAGATCCTAGCCTTTCTGACACATTTGCAGATACTTGGCCCCATTGAAATTCTTCCACTTGTATTCAACCTTAGCCAATCACAAGCTACCAAAACAAATCCACGTTGCAACTATCCTTGACATAGGACCCATTGTCAGAATCTCTGACGACGAAGAGGATCAACGACTGTCGCTATACCACCAGATTAACTAGTTTGCATCTTGAGCCCCTAGTATAACAATGACCACACAATTAAGTTAGAACTTAACCTGCCAAGGAAGATGGCCCCACTAACAAGGTGCCAAATTAGACACCACCAACAAATCAGGAACTACCAAATAAGATGAGGTGGCACCGATCCCACTAATAAGATGAACTCTGCAGGAGGGAAGATCAATGATCATCGCAAGATCTCATGGAATATTTTAGGGCCATGAGATCATGTGACAACCATCAGATCTAGAATCTTGACTTGGCCGCAGATCTGAGATTGCCAACCGAAACAGTAACTGCTCGCGGGATCATTGAGTGTTAAGGGGTTAACCGTCGAGAATCAGAGACTTGGTGACTAAAGGATTTTAAAACACACATGCAAATTGAGATGACTTAAGTTGCTGGGATAAAGTAAGAATAAAAATATAACACGGCCAAAGGGTATTTTAGGGTAATGGCTAGTTTATGAATTTTTCTAAGGGTTTTTCTTCTAGCCAGAGACCTAAAAGATATTGCAGAGACCAGGGGAAAAGAGGTAGTCTCATGAAATTTTTTGGGGTGTTTGACAAGATAAAAATAGAGGTCTGGGGATGGTTTTTTGCCAAATTTGATTCATAAGAAAATTTGGGTAACACTAATAACATGAGTAAAGTTAGGATGAATACCCCAAGAAGGGTTTCCCTCAGATTTTGATTTGAATTCATATTCGTGGGAATCTATCTCAAAATAACTACCACCTTCCTCTTTATCTATTTGATTTCCTTCGAGATTAGCTGGTTCTTGTGTTGCAACTATCTCTTTCTCTATAGTAGGTTCTTGTGTTTCTACTACATTAATTATTTTATTGGATCATCTTCAGCATCGAGGAGGTCTTTTATTTCTTTAGGCAAATGCTCATAGGGAATGAGATCTTTAGTGGTGTCTAAATCATCACTATCAAATTGTTTTGTTGTTTCTCCCTTTAGTTGATTCGCTATGGAGGGCTCAACCTATTCTAAAGCATGTGGGGAGTTCTTGGAAAGAAAGAAAGGCTTCTTTGTGTATCCTAAACCTGTTTTATTCTTGTTTGCTTGGCCACGATGATCAAGAGGTGATAGAATACCTTTACCCTATAGTCCTAGACGTCCTTTTCCTTTATATCCCATTTTTGTGATCAATTTTTCCCCTGGGCCATATGACTTAGAAGGGATATTTGGTATTTTAGCATCACATTTTTGAACCACTTGAGATTTTGGTTCATCTTTGTATAGCCATGTGAGCACAGCTTCATCTTCTTCAAACTCCTATTTAGATACTTGTTTTGCAAAAACATTTCCTTTATATGCTTCAAGAGGTTTGTTAGACTCCATTTTAGACTATTTCAGAGTTTTCCCATAAGAATTAGGAGAGATAGGGAGAGATGTCAAAGATAAGACTAGCTCTATAGTATATTCTCCCACACCATTGTCTTTGATCTTAACCTCTTTAGCAATGTCTTCCATCTTGGACGTGGATGCTACATCTATTTTCTTAGTGGAAGATTCTCTATTATTGGGAACAAGTTTATCAACACTCTCTTTCAAGGTATTGTAAGTTGTATACAGATCAGCTGGAATCATCACCTCTACTCCTTCATAAGGAAATTTTAAACACTAATGGAATGTAGAGGGAATGAATTTCATTTCATGTATCCAGGGTCTCCGTAGAAGGATATTGTAAGCCAAAGGTAGATCAAGAACTTGACATATAGTATCTCTGATGATAGGACCTGCTCTGATAGGTAAGACAATAGTTCCTTTAGAAGATCTTTCTTTCTCATCATATGCTTTGATAGTTATCTTCTTCCTAGGATCAATGGCCATTTCTAAAAATCCCAATTGTGTAATCAAAGTGAAAGAACAAATGTTTAGCCTAGTGGCCCCATCTATCAACACACGTTTGACATGACGGTTTTGGATCAAGACTTCAATATGCAAGGGCTAGTTATGTGGATGACTCAAGGAGTTATCATCTTCCTCTGGAAAGGAAATATACTATGGAGACATAAGATGACCAACCATAGTCTGGAATCTATCTAAATCAAGGTTGTCAAGAACATTGGATCTGAGTAGAGCTTTCTCTAGAATGGCTCTATGAGCTGGAGATATCTGAAGTAACTCAAACATAGAGATTTTAGCATTTGTGTGCTGGAGTTGGTGAATAATACTGTATGAAGTAGGCCTCGTGTCTTTAGGATTTGAAGATTTAGATGTAGCCTTTTGTTTAGAAGTAGATGAAAGATTGAAAGGCACCTTAGGGACATTGGATGAATCTGGTATTTGTCCTTGTTGGTGTGCATGAGCTTGTGATTGAGTAATTGCATTAGCTAATTGATTTTCTCTATCTCTTCTTACAATTTTGATGACATTGCAATGCTCGAATAGACATGGTTCAACCATATTGATGACAACATTGTTTCTAGAGTTTGCATAATTGACTTTAGCACCGATATTAGGCTGAGAAGAAGAATCTTCTTTACCATGTTTAGGAAATGGTTCTGTGAATGTTGTATGATCATTATTACTCTTATGATTGTCAATCATGATGTCATCATTATCAAATTTTTCTTGTATAATGTGTTTCAAGCAAACACAGTTATTAGTCTTATGACCTTTATTGCGATGAAATTCATAGAAATCATTCTCTCTCCACCATTTCAGTTTAGGTTCCGGATCAAAGACTTTCATCTCACGCAAGTAGATGATTTTGTTTACCAATAGAGTTTTCATGGAAGATTCCAAGGAGTCTCCAAGAGGAGTGAATTTGCGATTAGGATCTGTAGCCCAAGGTTTGTAATCAGATGATTTTTTGTTGGACTCTGTTGCTTTAGCTTCTGAAGCTTTGATGGCTTGGGTACCAACAATAAGATTGAAAGTAGGTGCCTTAGATGGGGCATAGATATTATCAACAATGCCATCTATGATGATGCCTTTATTCTTGTTCCAATTTTTGTTCTTGTCCTTAGAACTATATCCAGATTCATACTTATCTTTTTGAAGTGTGATGTCTCCTTTTTTCACAAGTACTTTCTCAATTTTGATCGCATTATCTACCATCTTGTGAAAAGATGTATGATTTTGCATTTGTAAAGGGTAGTTGATTTTTGGAACAAAATTGTTGATGAAGATTTCCAACTTCTCAGTTTCAGGAATGGGTCTAGCATATAAAGAAAATTCCTTCCTCCACCTCTTGAGAAATGTCAAAAATGGCTCTCCTAGATACTATTTTAGATTGTAGATGTCGATCATGGTGAATGGATATTGAATATTGTAGGAGTATTATTGATAGAATAGTTTGATTAACTCAAAATTTTTGATAGTAGGAAGCATTCTATAGAACTAATGAATGGCTGCTCCTCCCAAAGATCAAGGGAAAATATGCATTAAGTAGGTTGGTTCATGCATAAACTCCATAGATTGAGTACATAATTCTCTAACATGATCTTGAGGGTTAGAGTTTCCATCATACTTATCATATTTAGGCATCTCCACTCTTTTAGGGAATGGCAGCATGTACAAGTCTTTATCAAATGGAAAAGGGAATAGAGCTTCCATGGAGAACTCCTTAGGTTCCTTTTCTTTCTCTAGTTTGTTAAGCTTGACTTGCATGGCATGCATCTGTTTCATCATAGCCATGATAGGAGTTTCTTCCTCATGTGTAATGATATCTTCCACATTAAAGTTTGGAGGAAGTTTAGCTCCTTAATGAGATAACTCTACAAAGTATGCCTCTCTATCTTCTTTCAAGAAATGCCTCGTCATTTTCTTGAAGTCATCATCATTTTGATATCGAGCAATTTCAGAAGGTGTAGGTTCTTGATCCACACCATGTTGAGAATGGTGTCCTTGAGACCCATGTTGTGTCCCTCCATGAGACATGTTAGGAGTTTTAGGGCTCCCTGGATTAGATTGAGGTGGGGTTTTTTATTACCTCCATGAGTTGATGGAGGGGGTATGTAACTAGTTTTCAATCAAAAATATCCAAGACCGTCATCTTCGTAAAGACTAGAATTGTAGAGTTGCTCAAGAGTGGGACCCTTGTGAATTGTCAAAGGTGTGGCACTAAGTGCTTCTCCAGATTTTTTGTGTGATGAAGCTCTAGTTTCCACCATTAACCTTGGGTGAAGCAAAAGATTGAGATGAAGACAACTAAAGAATCAATTGATTCAAGAAGATCGAATGACGCAACCTTGTCAAGATTGAAGTGATTAAGGATTAGATCAGATGTAAATGAAGGATACTATGCCATATTAGTGTGGGTAGATGCCCAACAGATGGTGAGCATGAGCTCTAACCACTTAGTCATTTAGCAAGAAGACTAAATTTGAAGATAATGTTGACAAGGTTTTTGATACAAGATGAAAAAGACTCAAAAAGATAACCCAGAAGACAAGATCAGACTCAAAGGCCCACTTGATGAAAATGAATGAATTTGTTCTAGTTTCTATTATGTTCCTGGCACAATGATTTATTCAACAGATTCTAGAAATAGGCTGTAAAAACTAACTTTTTGACAATTCTGACCACTTTCTAGCAATTTTTCTCAAATGACTTTCTACAGGATCGTACGAAAATGGGTATGTTGTGAAATGACAATTGACAAACTCGTACAAAAGTTGCAAAACTCATACAACAATTGATAGCAGATTTTTTACTTTCACTTTTGACTGGTGGAAAAACTCGTACGACACTATACAAGCTATCATACGACAATACAGGGGTTCTGAAATGAAAAATACCAAAACTCATATGACTTTCTGACCTAATGACATGACTTTTGACTCCATAAAGGATTTTTACTTTAGATTTTGCAAATTTTTAGTTTTCAATTTTAGATTGTTTACAAATTTCTTTGTCCAGGTTTGAAGATTATTCTGAGATCATTCATTTTTGGTAGCCAAATAGATAAACAACCACGCAAACAACAAGCAAGTGATTCCAAGCACATCTGAAAATAATGAACAGGGGACAAAGCAATGCTGCGCATGAACAATCAAGTGACTGAATGTGCTAATTGTGTACATTCAAAAAAAAATTTCAATAATGCACATATTCCTAGAAAAATGAAAAATTGGCCTCACTAGGGTTTGTAGTAATGGTCTAACTCTACAACTTTTATAATCTCAAGAGGGTGAACTCCAATCCAAGCGCACTGGGGTTTTGACACAGTTTGATAAATTAATTAATCAGGAGCTGCTAGGGAGATCTGATAGCCCAACAAGAGACCACACCTATGAAGATCTCCTCCACAAAGACATTTATATAGCGACTATTGCTACCATGATGAAAATGGCTATTATCGCTTGAGGTTTCATCCACATGGTTGACCCAATTAAGGGAATGTCCACTACGGTTAACCCTCTCTAAAGGTGACTCACAAAAGATACCACATGGAGACTGGTTCCAAATTCAAGGATCTGAGTTTCTGATACTACCCAAAAAGGGAGTAGAGCATAGTCCTCTAGCCTTTTCACTTTTAACCAAAACAAGGCAGACAGATTAATCCGACATGCTAAGACCAAGATTATCTCACAAAGATCTATGACCTCAACCACTTATGATATATCAACCTCTCTAGAGAGAGAATGTATCAATCAAAAGTTGAAGACACATGAATCTAGTAGAACGTGAGACTCTCTCAGGTAACCTCCCTACATACAAGGGGATCCGTTGTCAAGAAGATCTTCGCATGCATGAACAAGCAGAAGAAGCCCACTCACTTGTGATCATCCACAAATAGTGTTCATAGGGCCTATTTACTATGTGTAACAGATATGCGGAAAGCAATCTATGTTCATTTTATAGCCCAAAATGAAGTCTATGATATGAAAGCAAGAAAATCACACAAGCTTGACACATGAGAGTTCATTTTTATCCAAATCAAAATGTTATCAGCTTGAGAAGAATACTTGAATTCCTCACAACGCGCTTAGTAGATTTTTACCTATTTTAGCAATTTAGTTGCACTTTTTCCAATCAGATTCAACAAGTATCAGTCAAAAATAGAAGATTTCAATTGTTAGGGTTAGCGATTAGTCCAAATCTAAAAATCTACCAAAATTGCTAAAATGACAATTGAATTCTAGAGTCAAAACTTGTAAGACAATGGGTTAACTCCTAGATGATAGTTTGGAAACTTGTACAACTGTGGGTGTCTTCTCATATGACAATCAAGCTTCCACATGATAGTGTGTACTCTCTGATACGAGTCTTCAAATCTGAACCTGTCCTAAGATAGTGGGTATCTCCTGAAATGACTTTCTAACAAAAGTTGTATGAAAAATGTACGGACAGAAAATAAAAATCATAGTTTTAACTAGAAAATGACAAGAAATTGATAGAAAGGTGATGGAAACCCATTTTAGGGCCCCACGATGGGCACCAAAAATGTGTTTGTGAATTTTGTACCTAGTTGTAGACACAACACTTCAGTAAAACATTAGAGGTCAGCCAAAAACCCAAATCATGCAATGAAATGGAAACTAAACTAACCAAGCAATTTACTACCTTCTAGTAGGTGCGAGTATGATACTCTCATATCAAATTGAGACCAGTGACCATGCAACACCTAAATGAAAGATTTGAATGCAAAGAATGAAAGATTATGAATGCAGATTAAGCTATATTTTTGGATTTTCTATGCAATAATATAGAAAATTGTATGAAATTAATCTAGAATGAATGAAATTGGAATGCAGATTTGATCTAAAAATGCTATCAATGAGTATGAAACTATGAATAAGAAACTATGTAAAGGCTAAATGATCAACTATGAAAGATCTCACAAATCGCCTGTCGCAAATGCTCAATCCTTCAATCACCAATTCGCCAAAGTAATTGTGCAAATTCAAGTGTTGTAATTATGAAGAGTTGAGCCTTGGTTTTATAGAAATGCAGGGCTTTGAGGATGCAAGAGAAAAGCCATAAATCACTCTTGATAAACTCAGGTTATTTTTTGAGTTATCAAGAAATCAGAGATAATTAACTCACAAAAATCATGCAAAACCATGCAAGAACAAATTTTTAACTCAAATCAGAAGTTTAGATCAGCTTTCAACTCAAAATAGAATGTTGAGTTTCCAAAAGTTAACAACTTGCATTGATTTCTTGATTTTGAGTTTAATTGCTCTTTGAATATGCACAATTAATTATGAATTAATTAAATAAATAAAGTGATTTATCCTCAACTTAACTGATATTTGAATTAAAACAATTGATTTATGAGTTAATCAATTATTAAATCAAAGTTTATTCAAAAACTATATTATTAAATATTGACAACTAACTTTAATTAATTAAATAAGAATTTAATCAATTAGTCATGAGATTTTAGATTTATTGTCAAAATTAAATAATACAATTTAGGAATAATTTAATTAAATTTAATTAAATAATCAAGTGGCAGTATTAAATCTGATTAATTAAATATTCAGAATATTCAATTAATCAAACTTTAGAATAAATAGGATTTATCGCCAAATAATTATTAAATTAAGAATAATTAGAATAAAGTAGGAATATTGCTAGGAATATTCTCCGATGCAGAATTTAGGATAATCAATTAGGATTCAATAATGTGCAGATGTGCCTTAGGTTAGGACTTTGATGTCGATTTCATTCGAATTGAAGATGTAGGAGGTTAATGAACCTATAGCCCATTTTTGGGGTATTACACCTTCACCAAGATAACTTGGAAGCATTTACCCTAGAAAGGAGCACATAACCAAACACACTCTCACCAAACTTGGTCAACATGACCTTATATATTTACATTTCCCTACAAGAGAGTCTTTCTCACCAAAATCAGGTAGCTAACTTTCTTACCCAAGGGTGCTCCTGCACCAGGGGGTGAATCAGTTGTGAGACATATTATTAAACTCTAAACTTTAAATAGAAGGTACACAAAATCAAATGATAACATAGTAAATGCCAACATAATTACACAATATTTTACTGTCAAGGAAAACATGTTAAAGGTAAAACCTCGGTGGGAATTAGCACCCACAAATGATGTACTGAGAGTATAGTATCCTTGCTTAAAAGTTCTAGCCCTATTAGGAGCTTATTAAAACATTACAGTACACAGTACCTATTAAAGGAGAAACTATGTTAAGAGTCAAAGAAATGTAGGCTCACTACCCAAAGAAGGTTATGTCCACCTCTAGAACTCATTGTACACAACACAAGTGTATATAAAGGAAATACACAGTCCTTGTGAACTGTCTGATAGCAACTGTCTTTTCTTGATCATTTTCAGTGAAGCATAGACCATCCTCTTATCTACATCTAGCAGATACAACCTCACAGCTTCCACAATCCTCATTTTCATTTATTACACACTACTTATCTTTCTAAAAAGATCTTACATATATACCCTATTACAATAAATGATCAAGTTGGCCAATTAGGCTTTACTAATATAAAAATAATTATATAGCCTAGGAGCTTTACAAGATACACATAGTATCGATAACAAGTATACAATAATTACACTTCAAAAATTAACGTCCAACATCTGTAATCCATGCTCGCTATCCATAATACACGCTAGATCTTTAAAGTCAACCCCAAATAGGTCTCCTCCAAAACACACGCCATGGATGATGTCATCATGATTCCCATGACTTGCTAAGATATAATAATATTCCTCAATATGTTATTTGATATTGCTTAAGCTTACATATACTAAATCGATATCACTTGTAAGATACACTCAAAACACAGAGACTAACTCTGTCAAATTCCACTGTCATAGTCTATAAACCAGTCTTGACCAAATATTTTGTTACTCAACCAATCTGAAATATTACAGCATGCCATCTTAGATTTAACATCACATCAGCTCCCTATACATAAAATTGTGTTCTCTCATTCAAAATCAACTGTACAATATTTGTACACTGTAATAACCAATCTTTTCTCTTCATAGAAACATATGTTGACATCAGTGACAAAACATAAATGACAACAACATTAGAAAAAAGTTCAAACAACATCTAACAAGGGATTCATTAACACATGATTTCTAGTTCTATTGCTCAATTTATCACCTGGCCTGTCCTATGGCATACCCCGACCAACCCCCTAGAATGCTTTCATCTCAAAGTAACTGGGTTTCCAACCTAATTCAAATTCAGCCCATAATTTTTTCAAAAAATATAGAGGGACCTCATGACTAACATGTGGTGGATGGTCAAATACCATCCACCCGCGCTCCCAAAAATGCTCAATATAAAGGTTTCGACACCATTTAATACAAATATGCGGCTTCTTGCCACATATCTCCTTACCCATTTTGGAGCTCAAAAAATAATGTTTCATCTATCATTTTTTGTAATATTTAAATCATTGACCTCTTTATAAGAGAGGTCATAAGCATATTAAGCAGACATGGACTCCCTCCTTGACTAAAAAATATCTAGCTTAGAGTCTAATGTAGTAGTTGGGGAGGTGATGAGGATCATGTCTAATAGCATTTATGTCTCTCATAACGACTTGTGCATTTCTCCTAATATGGTCTCTCAACTCCTTAGGAGTAGGTGGTGGTGCTTTCCGACCCAAGAGCTCATTAATGTTAAAATCATCCATGAATTTAATCTGTGTATATATAAAAGCATGAAAATTTACAATTAACATATAATTTAAATATTATCTTACAAAGAAAGACTTAAAATTAATTACAACATGATTTAAAAATTATATATGATGCAGGAGCATCCTGGGTGTAAGAGCAATCTTGCATCACCCAAAAATATTTCTATTTTTGAATTCAATAAGGGTTATTTTGTGCAGAGCTGCTATTTATGGAAAGTCACTATTTTTGGTAATTTTCGTATGTGCTCAGAATGATCTGATTTCTTTCTTGGAGGTTCATTTTGGTCATATAAGTCTGCCAGTAAAGTTTCATTGCCAGATCAAGTGTATATTAGAAGATATTGAAGATTTTCGGTATTGGCAGCAGGGTACAGAAACTTTAAACTCAGTTTTGAAGGCTTTAGAGGCCCCGGATGAGGTCAAAAATTTGCGTGACGGGCGCTTGCGCTGGTCAAGCCTGTAGAGCGCTTCGTGGCGTTTCCGAAATGGGGTTATAGTGGCCGAGCGGGTCAACTGGTGATGACTTATGGTCTTCGGAAGTTGGGCCACCCGAAATGGCGAAAAATAATTTTCTTCAAAATTTCTGTTCGGGTTTCAAAGGTTATCTTGAGCCGGCTATGATGTAATAAAATGTAAAATAAAATAATTCTAAGTTTGGTCGGCCTTATTGGCTAAAATTCTGGAACCTTCCCAGGCGGTGGATAATTGCCTATATAAGGAAGGCTGTATTATTGTCTTAGGCAGTTCAGAATAGTTCTGGGTAGTAGATCTGGGTATTGATTCGAGGCTTTGTCCTACAGAATATTGTAAGGAATGCCCATGTGGCTTTGCACATTGTAATTCTGAAAGTTTGTAATTCCACATTTGTGGAGATAATAAGAAGCCAATTTTCTGTTCTTGCATATTGTTGTTGTTTCTCTATTTCTGTTATGTGTTTGTGGTATTAAGGGGAGCACCCTTCATCAAGTGGTATCAGAGCAGGAGTTCTTGAGTGTGTAAACAGATCGCCGACTGTGAGGCAGTTTGCACCAGGACCGTGGCTAGGGTTTCAGCGCACATCGCGAAAATGCCTCCACGAAGGGAACGTGGCGGAAGAGCTGGTGTTGTAACACCTGAGGTTAGAGAGCTGCAGAGACAAGTGCGAGCATTGCAAGAAGAGATTCGTAGAGGAATGAATCTTAATGTCAGAGATGAAAGCGAGGATGAAGCCGAAGAAGAATATCAAGAAGGAGAAGTTGAAATTGTGAACCAGGAGGAAGAAAGACTTTTTCGGGCGATTTCCAAGATTGGGAAAAGACCTAAGATTGAGGTTCCTACATTTTCTGGAAATCTTAACCCAGAGGAATTGATCGACTGGATCAATGA
Source organism: Chamaecyparis obtusa (assembly GCA_027943335.1). NCBI lineage: Eukaryota > Viridiplantae > Streptophyta > Pinopsida > Cupressales > Cupressaceae > Chamaecyparis > Chamaecyparis obtusa. The sequence goes on from BSBK01004534.1 coordinate 296,616, forward strand.
ATGTGAGGAATATTTTGAGTATGAAGATGTTGAAGATCCTGATAGGGTCAAATTTGCGAAGGCCAGATTGAAAGGTCATGCGAAGATCTGGTGGCAAGAAATTCAATTGGAGCGAAATAGAAGAGGGAAAGATAAAATCACAAGATGGGATCGGATGGTGGACAAATTGAAGCGACAGTTCATTCCTGTTGATTATGAGCTTGACCTACTAAAGAAAATGCAGAGTTTGAAGCAAGCAGGGAGATCTGTTCAGGAGTATACAGAGGAGTTCTATCGACTTCTCATTAGAACAGGCCATGCAGAAGCTGATAAGGAGAAAGTTGCCCGATACCTTAATGGGTTAAGGCCAAGCATTCAGGAGGAGCTGAATCTGGTTCGAATGAACAGTATTGAAGAGGCATACCAGTTTGCCCTAAAAGTGGAGGAAAAGCTGAACAAGAAGTTTGAGAGCAGACAAAACGGAAGAGGTCGCGGTGGACGATCTGGTGGACGGTCATATGGTGGCCGAAATGAAGATCCGAAAAAGAAGGATGAGGCCAGTAGCAGTCAAAATCAGCGAGGAAATAATTCCAATCGCTTCCAGGATCAGAATAATAGAGATCAGAGAGGAAGAGGAAGAGGACAAGGATCTGGAAGAGGTGGCTTCCGTGGAACATGTTTTCACTGTGGAGAAGAAGGTCATAGGGCATTTGAATGTCCTCAGCGCCAAGGCAGAACAGACAGGAGAAATGAAGGCCAGGCCAGAGTTGCACATGTCGATGAAGATGCCAGATCATCAAATTCTGAAGATGCTGAAAGAGGAGAAACGTTGATTAACAGAAGAGTCCTATTGAGTGGTGAGAATGAACCTGAGCAAAGAAGGAGCCTGTTTCGCACCAGGTGCAAGTGTGAAGGTAAATGTTGTGATGTGATCATTGATAGTGGAAGCACTGACAATTTGGTGTCAGAAGAGATGGTGACAAAGTTGAAGCTCAAGAGACAGAAACACCCACATCCATATCAGATTGCCTGGGTACAGGATGACCACAAGGTCATGGTCAATGAACAATGCCTAGTGAAGTTCAAGATTGGCGGATACCAAGATGAGGTATTGTGTGATATCATATCTATGGATGCATGCCATATGTTGTTGGGTAGACCCTGGCAGTTTGACAGATGTGCTGTACATGATGGCCGTGCGAATACCTATTCCCTGACAAAGGATGGAGTGCGACGTAAGCTAAAACCGTTGAAGGAGACTGAAGAAAAGGTATGTGGTAATGCAAGGATAACTTTTGTTGATGGAAGAAATTTCCTAGATGGTATGAGGCATGAGCATGTATGTTTTGCTTTGATTCCAAAAGCTGGTAAAGAGGAAGTAGAAGATGTTCCTGTAGAAGTTGCAGATTTGTTGAATGAGTTTCAGGATATTGTATCCGATAACGTGCCTGATGGATTACCACCAGTCAGGAAGATCAGTCATCAGATGGACTTGATCCCAGGAGCGAGTTTGCCGAATAAGGCAGCACACAGAATGACACCTGCAGAAAGTGAGGAGTTGAACAGACAAGTGCATGAACTGTTACAGAAAGGATTGATTCGAGAGAGTCTGAGTCCCTGCGCTGTACCAGCGGTATTAGCACCAAAGAAGAATGGAGAGTGGAGGATGTGTACAGATTCCAGAGCAATAAACAAGATCACAATCAAGTACAGGTTTCCATTGCCACGAGTGGATGATATTATGGACTGTTTGAGTGGAGCTGTGTATTTCTCAAAGATAGATCTGAAAAGTGGATATCATCAGATTCGGATCAGAGAAGGAGATGAATGGAAGACTGCCTTCAAGACAAAGGAAGGACTGTATGAGTGGTTAGTCATGCCTTTTGGGCTAACCAATGCACCGAGCACTTTCATGCGGCTCATGAATGAGGTTCTGAAAGAGTTTCTGGGTAAGTTTGTCATTGTTTACCTAGATGATATTTTGATCTTTAGTAAGACATTGGATGAGCATATGATGCATATTCGTATGGTATTTGAGAAGTTGAGAGAAGAGAAATTGTTGATTAATTTGAAGAAGTGCAGTTTTGTGAAGAAAGAGTTAGTGTATTTGGGATTTGTAGTTTCAGCAGAAGGTCTAAAAATGGACCCAGAGAAGGTACAGGCTATCCTCGAATGGCCTACTCCAAGGAGTGCTACTGAGGTAAGATCTTTTCATGGTCTAGCTAGCTTTTACAGAAAGTTTATCAAAAATTTTAGCGGTATTTGTGGACCCTTGACTGAAACAATGAGAGGGGATAGAAAAGAGTTTAAGTGGACTAAAGGAGCAGAAAAGAGTTTTCAATTATTGAAACAAAAAGTTACAGAACAACCTGTTTTAACACTTCCAGATTTTAATAAGGTGTTTCAAGTAGATTGTGATGCTAGTGGTACTGCGATAGGAGCTGTTATGAGCCAAGAAGGTAAACCTGTTGCTTATTTCAGTGAGAAGTTAAATGATGCCAAGAGGAAATATTCTGTTTATGATCAGAAATTTTATGCTATAGTTCAAGCATTAAAGAAGTGGAGACACTATTTGCTTCCTAAGGAGTTTGTTTTGTATACTGATCATCAAGCTTTGCAATATTTGAATAGTCAAGGAAAATTGAATCAAAGGCATTTGAAATGGGTTGAGTTTTTGCAGAGTTATACATTTGTTTTGAAACACAGGAGTGGAAAGTCTAATAGGGTTGCAGATGCTCTTAGTAGAAGGCAACTGTTGCTGACAGAAATGCAGATTGAAGTGGTTGGGTTCAAGGAACTCAAGAATTTGTATCCAGAGGATCCTGATTTTGGTGAAGCTTGGAAAGCTTGTAAAGAACCTGTTACTCTAGACAGGACGAAATGGTTGGATTTCATCATCCAGGATGATATGCTATTCAGAGGGAGTCAGTTGTGCATTCCACGAAGTTCTATGAGGGAGAATCTCATCAAGGAGAAGCATAGTGGAGGATTGGCTGGACACTTTGGTCGTGATAAAACCCTTGCTTTGGTTGGTGAGAATTATTATTGGCCACAATTGCAACAAGATGTGAAGAAGTTTGTACAGAGTTGCAGAGTATGTCAGATGGCGAAAGGAGTGAAGCAGAATACAGGGTTGTATCAGCCACTACCTGTACCAGAGAAGCCTTGGGAGGATATCAGCATGGACTTTGTTCTTGGTTTACCGAGGACTCAGCGGGGACATGATTCAATTTTTGTGGTAGTTGACAGATTTTCAAAGATGGCACATTTTATTCCCTGCAAGAAGACTAATGATGCTGTTCATGTAGCAGAATTGTTTTTCAGAGAAGTAGTGAGACTTCATGGTTTGCCAAAGACCATAGTTTCAGATCGGGACACTAAGTTTGTTGGATATTTCTGGCGTACATTGTGGAAGAAGTTGAAGACAGATTTGAAGTTTAGTTCATCACATCATCCACAGACTGATGGACAGACAGAGGTGGTGAATAGAAGTTTGGGAAATTTGCTGAGATGTTTGGTTGGAGATAAGCCAGCAGGATGGGATTTGATTTTACCACAGGCAGAATTTGCATACAATAATTCTGTCAACAGGAGCACTGGTAAATCACCATTCCAGATTGTATATGGAAGTAGTCCAAGAAATGCATCTGAATTGAGAAAGATAGATAAAGGAGAAATAAGTAGTGCTGAAGCTGAGGATTTTGCAGAACACTTGAAGAACATCCATGAAGAGGTGAGGAAGCATATTACCAAGATGAACGCACAGTATAAGGCTAAGGCAGATGAGAAAAGGAGGCATAAGGAATTTCAGGTTGGTGATGAAGTCATGGTTCATTTGCGGAAGGAGCGGTTTCCAGTTGGTACATATAACAAGTTGAAAATGAAGAAGTTTGGACCATGCAGGATATTGAAGAAACATGATTCAGGAAACGCATATGAGGTAGAATTGCCTAGTGAGCTAAATATTTCACCAGTGTTTAACATTTCAGATCTGACAGAGTATCATGAAGGAGGTGTTGAAGATGAGATCACAGCAGCACAGTGGAGTATTCCAGCAACTAGTTCAGACACTAAGGAGATCGAAGACATACTGGACAGTCGTGTTGGTAGAAGCACAAGGAATAGGACATATGAAGAGTATTTGGTCAAATGGAAAGGACGACCTGTAGAAGATTCATCGTGGATAACAAAGGAGGAGGTTAACCATCTTGGTTTTCCTCTGCACACCTGAGTCGTGACAGGGTCACTTCTCAATTTACCCTGGGTGTCTGATGCAGGAGCATCCTGGGTGTAAGAGCAATCTTGCATCACCCAAAAATATTTCTATTTTTGAATTCAATAAGGGTTATTTTGTGCAGAGCTGCTATTTATGGAAAGTCACTATTTTTGGTAATTTTCGTATGTGCTCAGAATGATCTGATTTCTTTCTTGGAGGTTCATTTTGGTCATATAAGTCTGCCAGTAAAGTTTCATTGCCAGATCAAGTGTATATTAGAAGATATTGAAGATTTTCGGTATTGGCAGCAGGGTACAGAAACTTTGAACTCAGTTTTGAAGGCTTTAGAGGCCCCGGATGAGGTCAAAAATTTGCGTGACGGGCGCTTGCGCAGGTCAAGCCTGTAGAGCGCTTCGTGGCGTTTCCGAAATGGGGTTATAGTGGCCGAGCGGGTCAACTGGTGATGACTTATGGTCTTCGGAAGTTGGGCCACCCGAAATGGCGAAAAATAATTTTCTTCAAAATTTCTGTTCGGGTTTCAAAGGTTATCTTGAGCCGGCTATGATGTAATAAAATGTAAAATAAAATAATTCTAAGTTTGGTCGGCCTTATTGGCTAAAATTCTGAAACCTTCCCAGGCGGTGGATAATTGCCTATATAAGGAAGGCTGTATTATTGTCTTAGGCAGTTCAGAATAGTTCTGGGTAGTAGATCTGGGTATTGATTCGAGGCTTTGTCCTACAGAATATTGTAAGGAATGCCCATGTGGCTTTGCACATTGTAATTCTGAAAGTTTGTAATTCCACATTTGTGGAGATAATAAGAAGCCAATTTTTTGTTCTTGCATATTGTTGTTGTTTCTCTATTTCTGTTATGTGTTTGTGGTATTAAGGGGAGCACCCTTCATCAATATATATATATATATATATATATATATATATATATATATATATATATATATATATATACACACACACACACACACACACACACACATATATATATATCTATATACATATATCTATATATATATATATATATATATCTATATATGTACATATATGTATATACATATGTGTATATATATATATATATATATATATATGTATATATATTTATATATATACACATATATGTATATACATATATGTATATATATTTATATATATACACATATTTGTATATACATATATGTATATATATCTATATATATACATATATGTATATACATATATGTACATATATAGATATGTATATATACATATATATATATATATATACATATATATACATACATATATATATATATATATATGTATATATATATATATAGATGTATGTATATATAGATGTATGTATATATATATATACACACACACACACACACACACATATATATATATATATGTGTATATGTGTATATATATATACATATACATACATATATATATATATATATATACATATATACGTATATACATACATATATACATACATATATACATATACACATATATATATATGTATATATACATATATATATATATATATATATACATATATATATATATATATATATATATATATATATATATATATATATATATATATATATATATGTATGTATGTATATGTATATATATACATATATACATATATATATGTATATGTATATGTGTGTGTGTCTATATATATGTATATATATGTATATATGTACATATATAAATATAAATATATATATATATATATATATATGTATGTATGTATGTATGTATGTATGTATGTATGTACCTACATACCTACATACATACATACATACATACATACATACATACATATATATATATATATATATATACATATATATATATATGTATACATATATATATATATATGTATACATATATATATATATGTATACATATATACATATATACATAGTGATGCAGGAGCATCCTGGGTGTAAGAGAAATCTTGCATCACCAAAAAAAAATATTTCTATTTTCAATAACGGCTATTTTGTGCAGAGCTGCTATTTATGTAAAGTTACTATTTTTGGTAATTTTTGTATGTGCTCAGAATGATCTGATTTCTTTCTTGGAGGTTCATTTTGGTCATATAAGTCTGCCAGTAAAGTTTCATTGCCAGATCAAGTGTATATTGGAAGATATTGAAGATTTTCGGTATTGGCAGCAGGGTACAGAAACTTTGAACTCAGTTTTGAAGGCTTTAGAGGCCCCGGATGAGGTCAAAAATTTGGGTGACAAGCACTTGTGTGGGTCAAGCTTGTAGAGCGCTTCGTGGCATTTCCGAAATGGGGTTATAATAGCCGGTCAGGTCAACTAGTGATGACTTATGGTCTTCGGAAGTTGGGCCACCTAAAATGGCAGAAAATAATTTTCTTCAAAATTTTTGTTCAGGTTTCAAAGGTTATCTTGAGCCGACTATGATGTAATAAAATGTAAAATAAAATAATTCTAAGTTTGGTCGACCTTATTGGCTAAAATTCTGGAACCTTCCCAGGCGGTGGAAAATTGCCTATATAAGGAAGGCTGTATTATTGTCTTAGGCAGTTTAGAATAGTTCTGGGTAGTAGATCTGGGTAATAGTTCAAGGCTTTGTCCTACAGAATATTGTAAGGGAATGCCCATGTGGCTTTGCATATTGTAATTTTGAAAGTTTTTAATTCCACATTTGTGGAGATAATAAGAAGCCAATTTTCTGTTCTTGCATATTGTTGTTGTTTCTCTATATCTGTTATGTGTTTGTGGTATTAAGGGGAGCACCCTTCATCAAGTGGTATCAAAGAAGGAGTTCTTGAGTGTGTAAACAAATCATCGACTGTGAGGTAGTTTGCACCAAGACTGTGGTTAGGGTTTCAGCGCGCATCACAAAAATGCCTGCACGAAGGGAACATGGTGGAAGACCTAGTGTTGTAACACTTAAGGTTAGGGCACTACAGAGACAAGTGGGAGCATTGCAAGAAGAGATTCGTAGAGGAATGAATCTTAATGTCAGAGATGAAAGCGATGATGAAGATGAAGAAGAATATCAAGAAGGAGAAGTCAAAATTGTGAACTAGGAGGAAGAAAGACTTTTTCGGGCCATTTCTAAGATTGGGAAAAGACCTAAGATTGAGGTTCCTACATTTTTTGGAAATCTTAACCTAGAAGAATTGATCGACTGGATCAATGAATTTGAAGAATATTTTGAGTATGAAGATGTTGAGGATCCTGATAGGGTCAAATTTGTGAAGGCCAGACTGAAAGGTCATGCGAAGATATGGTGGCAAGAGATTCAGTTAGAGCGAAATAGAAAGGGAAAGGAGAAAATCACAAGATGGGATCGGATGGTGGATAAATTGAAGCGACTGTTCATTCCTGTTGATTATGAGCTTGACGTAGTGAAGAAAATGCAGAGTTTGAAGCAAGCAGGAAGATCTGTTCAGGAGTATACAGAGGAGTTCTATTGACTTCTCATCAGAACAGGCCATGCAGAAGCTGATAAGGAGAAAGTTGCCCGATACATTAATGGGTTAAGGCCAAGCACTCAGGAGGACCTGAATCTGGTTTGAATGAATAGTATTGAAGAGGCATACCAGTTTGCCCTAAAAGTAAAGGAAAAGTTGAACAAGAAGTTTGAGAGTAGACAAAATGGAAGAGGTCACGGTGGATGATCTGGTGGAGGGTCATATGGTGGCCAAAATGAAGATCTAAAAAAGAAGGATGAGGCCAGTAGCAGTCAGAATCAGTGAGGAAATAATTCCAATCGCTTCTAGGATCAGAATAATAGAGATCAGAGAGGAAGAGGAAGAGGACAAGGATCTGGAAGAGGTGGCTTCTGTGGAACATGTTTTAACTATGGAGAAGAAGGTCATAGGGCATTTGAATGTCCTCAGCACCAAGGCAGAACAGATAGGAGAAATGAAGGCCAGGCCAGAGTTGCACATGTAGATGAAGATGCCAGATCATCAAATTTTGAAGATGCTAAAAGAGGAGAAACATTGATTAACAGAAGAGTCCTATTGAGTGGTGAGAATGAACCTGAGCAAAGAAGGAGCCTGTTTCACACCAGGTGCAAGTGTGAAGGTAAATGTTGTGATGTGATTATTGATAGTGGAAGCACTGACAATTTGGTATCAGAAGAGATGGTGACAAAGTTGAAGCTCAAGAGATAGAAACACCCACATCCATATCGGATTGCCTGGGTACAGGATGACCACAAGGTCATGGTCAATGAACAATGTCTGGTGAAGTTCAAGATTGGCAGATAACAAGATGAGGTATTGTGTGATATCATATCTATGGATGCATGTCATATGTTGTTGGGTAGACCATGGCAGTTTGATAGATGTGCTGTACATGATGGTCGTGCAAATACTTATTCCCTGACAAAGGATGGAGTGCGACATAAGCTAAAACCATTGAAGGAGACTGAAGAAAAGGTATGTGGTAATGCAAGGATAAATTTTGTTGATGGAAGAAATTTCCTAGATGGTATGAGGTATGAGCATGTATGTTTTGCTTTAATTTCAAAAGCTGGTAAAGAGGAAGTAGAAGATGTTCTTGTAGAAGTTGTAGATTTGTTGAATGAGTTTCAGGATATTGTATCCGATAACGTGCCTAATGGATTACCACCAGTCAGGAAGATCAGTCATCAAATGGACTTGATCCCAGGAGTGAGTTTGCCGAATAAGGTAGCACACAGAATGACACTTACAGAAAGTAAGGAGTTGAACAGATAAGTACATGAACTGTTACAGAAAAGATTGATCCATGAGAGTCTGAGTCCCTGTGTTGTACCAGCGGTATTAGCACCAAAGAAGAATGGAGAATGGAGGATGTGTATAGATTTTAGGGTAATAAACAAGATCACAATCAAGTATAGGTTTCCATTGCCATGAATGGATGATATTATGGATTGTTTGAGTGGAGCTGTGTATTTCTCAAAGATAGATCTGAAGAGTAGATATCATTAGATTCGGATCAGAGAAGGAGATGAATGGAAGATTTCCTTCAAGACAAAGGAAGGACTATATGAGTGGTTAGTCATGCCTTTTGGGCTAACCAATGCATCGAGCACTTTCATGCGGCTCATGAATGAGGTTCTGAAAGAATTTCTAGGTAAGTTTGTCATTGTTTACCTAGATGATATTTTGATTTTTAGCAAGACATTGGAGGAACATATGATGCATATTTGTATGGTGTTTGAGAAGTTGAGAGAAGAGAAATTGTTGATTAATTTGAAGAAGTGCAGTTTTGTGAAGAAGGAGTTGGTGTATTTGGGGTTTTTAGTTTCAG